>BQKZ01009733.1:23365-34467 GCA_036244855.1 Temnopleurus reevesii | reverse complement strand
TTGGAGAGGACAAAACGAGGTGAAGTCATGGAAAATAATTGGCACTAATTTATCCAGGGATTTCTAGGTCATTCGAAAGGATTACACAGTGGTTACAGACTATTATTGCCATATTTGTGCCCTACTTTTTCACTGAAGTCCTAAACAGTATCTTCAGGGTGTTAGCTGCAGAGTGAAAACAATAAAATCAAATAGTTCATCCTTTTCCAGTATTGAAATTTCCCAAAAAGGCATGTTGATATTGGTTTTATGATGATTTGTACAATAACTGGTACAAATTATTATGAAAAACAATATACTGACAAATACCGTATAGGCAGATGCATACGTACTTTCCCAAAAGGACTGCATGTTCTTGACAAGCTAAAAGCTTGCCCGAGTCTTACCCCATATCAACTATTGATCTATCCAAGTCAGAGTCAACGTATTCTGTTTAAATTTTCATTAACACACATTTGCTTGGCAAGAAACGTGCCTAAATTTAGATCCGTAGACATAGGCTGCTGCCAATCGCGAATTATTTTCTGATATGTCAGTTCGAAATTAAATTTCTGTTAAACATAATTGTAATTTATATTTAAAAAATAGGGACTGTGGAGATTAACATGAAATAGGAGCACGAATATGGCCCAAAATGACGAATAACCTCGCATTCCATTCTTCATAAATGTCTATAAAAAGAAAAACGTTGCATATTTGATATAATACACGTGGTTGTTTTTACACCACATATCCATATTTCTGCAGAATATCAGGGAAGAGCATTTCTTTGGTTTTATAGATTTTCAAAGATGCCAACCATTCCGGAGTACGCAAAAAGGTTTCTTTTTAACTATATACGAATTCAAGACTTACATCACAATTAAATGGCTGAGAGTTCATTCATCATTGTCATGTTGCTATCACTTTTTTGTTCAGCTATTTCTTAAAGTTCTAATCTTGGCCTCGTGCATATTACGAAAAGATCACTGGCATCTCTGCACTCTCTGGACCAATAATGGATACAAATTTTATGCATTCATGACGACCCGAAAGCTTGCCCGAGGAACTCCCGGCATAACAACAAGTAATGTTATGCAAACTAGATTCTAATTATTGCAGCTAAATTGTTACGAACCGGTTTAAGGAATACCACGTAACTCCAGTCGTCGGCGAGCAACTTGTATAAATTTGAATATAATTAACAAAACGGCCTATTGTGAAGGCCAAATGTCACTTTGTTTCCTTTGTCCATTCATTTTGCATTTTATCTTTGATTATGTTGATAGTGTATTCAAACTTACCGTGAAACATGACGGAACCTTTGAAGTTCACTCGACCGAAGAGAGAAAATAAACGCCCTCTGTCGAGATGCCTGTGACGCCCTTTAAAGTCAAATTGAGACATCGCTTGGTGACGTCATGGTACCGAAAGCCTCATTTAGCATCCGGCTGTAATGTATAATCCTTTGTTGGCTGGAAAAGGAAAAGTAAACGGGGAAATGTATGCAATGAAACAGAGTAGATTGTTCATAGCCAAAGGATTCTAAATTTAGCGCACAGGTTTGATCGCCTGCGTAGGAAATTGGCAGTGTGACGTTGATATGCTATTTTAGTTCAAGCAAAAGATAATAAACTTCCCGAAGATAGGATCTGTGAAGACGTTTGGATGTTAAATAACAGTTTCCTGATGTTTTTAGAGCCAATTTTAAACTTCAATGCTACTCCAGACTTGGGCGTGGTTGAATATTATAAGAGACATTTTTATTTACAATGGAAGTACTTAGTATAAATCGAATAAGTGAGCTTAATTTTTGAAAAAAAAGTTGTTAATGCATAAGGATTTTAAATCAATTCTTTAAAACTTTTATAACTCTTGTTATAAAGGGGGTCCATCTTTTAACTTTGTAAACTAACCTTTAAATCTAAATTCAACAACAACAACAACAACTGAAGTTTGACAAAACTATATGAAAACAAAACCCTCTACAATCTCTAAATGGGAATTCATCCAATATGATGCAAGCGACTTCTTTCCGAGCGCCCATCCCGCCCACACACACACACACACACACACACACACACAGACACACACACATGTTGTGATGATTGTATTAGTGGTCATAAGTTTTTACCAAATTCACTGAATTTCAAACGTTTTGACATAATTATAAACGCGTTGTAATTTCACGTTTTCGGAAAATCGATCATTGTACTCTAATCTATGAGCATTATTATTATGTTGTGTGGAAATTTTGAGCAAATTCATGGTATCAAAATTAGCGGAAATGAAGCCCCAGCGAAAATTTCAGCTGAAACATAGGTAAACATGGCCACGGAGATAACTTGTCATATCGATGTCTCCGGATTGCCTGACCTTTCACCAAGCGGAAGACAACTTGGTTGATGCCCTACTGAGAAAGGATTATGCCCCATGGAAGACCTCATATGAAATTGTGAAAATATTGCCAAAACTATATGTATTTTTGTGATCGAGTAGATTGGTGCGTATGGTATTGGGTACAATCCATCTCAAAAGATCTTATATTACATTGCAAAAATCAGGCTAAACTATTTGTGTGGATTTTTGCATATATTTGGCAAAATTCGTCTCAAAAGACCTTACATTACATTGCAAAAATCAGGCCAAAACTATTTATATGCCTGAGTCTATTTTTGCGTATATTTGGTATAATTCATCTCAAAAGACCTTGTATTACATTCCAAAGATCAGGCCAAAACTACTTGTGTGTTCGAGTGGATTTTTGTTGCGTTTATATGGCATAATTCACCATGAAGGACTTCATATTTCATTGCAAAAATTAGGATCTTATTTGTGTGACCGAGTGGATTTATGCGTATATTTGGCATAATTCGTCTCAAAAGACTTTACATTACATTGCAAATATCAGGCCAAAACTTTTTGTATGCCTGAGTGTATTTTGCGTATATTTGGCGTAATTCATCTCATAAGACTTTATATTACACTGTAAAAATCGAGTCAAACTATTTGTGTGTCGGAGTGGATTTTTGTGCGTTTACACTTTGGCATAATACATTAATTAGTTGAAAAACATTCTTAGGGCCTACATGAAATAAATCGTAAGACATAGTTAATTTTTCAAATAAAACGCAAAAAGGACCTTCAAATGTAATATTTCTGTTGCACATAATGTCGAATAGAATAATTTGTCGAAAATATGTAGCATTAAAAGTGAAGGTGGAATAAAATATGTTGTCTTATGAATGATAAAATAGGTCTAATGTCGCAAATTTGTATAAGGTAAAATAAAAATGTAAACATTTCACAAATGAATGAATATGAATATGAATGAATATCTGGAATAAGTTGTGAAATAATCTCTTCAAAAAATCATTTTGGCCAAGTAATATTTTTGAAAAATCAAATGTATATTCTTATCGTGTCTCATACAAATATTTGTTTCCCCTAGGCCTTGCCATACATTAAAGATTGATCTAGCTTTGGAAGCATTAATGTATTGCAAATCCAATGTTCACTATTGCTATTTCTGAATATTCTAATTATGATTTAGCCGAGTTTATATTTTAAAAATACATTTAATCTTTTACCACGTGTACAAAATATTCCCTAGGGTGTTTTGGTGCAATTTTAGCTTTGACCGCGGCGGGATTCACGTTCTTGGCCATTTGAAATACAGCATTAGGAATAATAATTTTTCTATGAATTGTTATACCTATTTTGTTATTTTTAACACATTAAGCCGACCAACCAATTATCATGATCATGCCAATTGAATGCATGTAAGAGACGACAATTAAATAATTTGTACAGGACAGTCACTATGTGGGATGCTGGGATGTTAGAGTCTGTAAATATTGTTACTGCATTTAGCACTAAATCTCAGTGGATTTGGGGCCTTTATTACTCAGTGTATTATTCTTTAAAATATTCCAGAAATAAGCAAGTATTTCATAAGTTTTTAACAGCCGAAAAAGATAGCATCTACTTCGATATCATATTTCAATAGATACAACGCTAGCCATTCATTTGTTTTCGTAATCTAAATTTGTAAATTGTTATAAATCTAACCTTTACCTCATAATTTCATGCTACAATGGATACAACTATCAGCAATTTTCAAAAAAGAATGTCATTATATAGTAATAATTTATGGCCTGCATGAAATAAACCATATTGTCCCTTTCCATTACGGTATATTGCATAGGCTTACTAATATCAGTACTGTTTATATGTCTACGGATTCATACTTCCCTCATTTTACAAACTAAGTGGTAATGTTAATTAGATCACATGGCTCATGCTTTGGGGGCTACCGTGGTTTTCACACAGGAAAGACAATATTAGTGTTCATAACTTGTTGATTTACACCCGGCTATAAGTCTTCCACCAAACATGATCAGTGCTTGCAGGATAAACCTATCCCAAAGTCTACTTCACTGGAATGAAACAGTATGTACTGAAACGTACACTCATAGGCCCGTATTCCGATAGCGAGGTTTAACTTAACCCATGTCTAAGTCATTGTTCTTTAGACTCTTGGTTTAACTTTTGAATAGCCCGGGTCTAAATAACAATGAGTTAGTCCAGAGTTAAGTTAAACCTCGCTATCGGAATACGGGCCATAACGTTTAAATATCTCAGCTTTTGTAGTCATTATCACTGAAATAGTTCATGTTTGTCATATGAAATCTCATTTGAAATATACATGATATACGGTATGATACATTTTAATGAGAGTTTCATTCACATTGACCGGATAGCCTATATTACTCTGGTTTCTTTGCCATCGGCTTTTTCTTTTTTCTTTTTTTTTTTTTTGCTGGGGGGGGGGGGGGGGGGGGGGGGGGGTGTCCGTCAGCAAATTGAATATTGCCTGTTTCAAGTTTGCTACTCCTTTATGTTTACGTCATGACCCCGTCTTCTTTGATGGAAAATTAACATAAAAAATACATGTACCTATCATGATCATGCACAAATCGTGGGGTAAGAAAGCTGACCAATGGGGGCCCGCACCATTTAAAGATTTGAGCCTTTGTGTGTGTGTTTGTTTGTTTATTGTTTATCTGCTCCTCAGGGGTAGGATGGGCACGAAATTTTAACTGAAGTCTCGTCTCAAGATGTCCATATAAACAAATTGGTTTGTGAAAGCTTTTAATTCATCGACAACCCCCCCCCCCCCAAAAAAAAAAAAAAAAAAAAAAAAAAAAAATGCAATAATAATTCGAAGTCCTGATTATCAAAAGGGGAAAGGATCACTAGCTGTCAATAATTTGCATATAGGGGCGCCGGACAGAATGTCTCGTATGCATGACGGCTGTCACCGTTAACTCCGTGAGAGATAGGGGGTTAATTGGTGATTCATCAACCCTAGGTGGTCGCGGTAGGAAAGGGGTACGGGAGGAGTAAGGGAGGGATAAGGGACGGGTAAGGAAGGGGTAAGGGAGGGGTAAGGGAGGGGTAAGGGAGGGGTAAGGGAGGGGTAAGGGAGGGATAAGGGAGGGGTATCTTGGTGGGGAAACGGGTGTGACGCCCAAGGTGACATGTCTATATCTATAACGGACATGAAATTAGTGATGCGTATACGGTGGTTGCGGAGAAGAAAGGGGAAGAAGCGTTAAGTCACACACCAACAACACTTAATCTCAAAGATGATTCCTTCTCCCTATTCAGCAGGGCAAAATTAATCGAATATATAATCTATTTTCTATAAAGCTGTGTCGCTTTGGTCCCTCTCATATGATCTCGCGCTTTCCAACCACCAGAACCTAGCCATAATCCCCAAGTCTGTGTAGATATTGAGGGGCGTTGTTATCATGAGGAAATATGAACAATGAGTTGGGTGCGTCCTTTTTATGAGGGTAGGCCCTTCCTATACGGAGTCGAAATTTGTATTGATGTATACAGAAATTTGTTTGTTGAAGGAAAAAATAAATGTTATTTTGAATTGAATTGAAAAGAAAACTTTCCCGCCGATCGCTTTACAAGGCAAACTGTAGGCGGCCCTTTTTGTGTGCAACCAACGTGATATATACTCGATAGCCATGTCACTCCCTTGATTTATCCATGTTTGATTAGAACTTTTGTGTAAAAAAAACCGCATGTATTAATATTTACAAGAATCACACAATTCAATGGAAACATATATTTAAGAAATATTAATGATATTCAAGAAATACAAATGAACGTAATTTTTATGAAGCATTCATCAATTTAAATGAAATAATTAAAAAAAACATGAGTCACAATCATACAACAATCGCATCTAATTACCAATCATAAACATTCGGAAAATTTATAGTTTAGTATACAATGAGTAATTGATAAAGATAATTGTACAACTACAGTCAATTAAAAAAATACTCACGTCTCACGTTGTGTATAAATCCAGTAGCAGTCCCGAAAAGTTTTGCCTTACACGTTCAAAGTATCGGTGAACATGCTGATCGAGACAAAGAAAAATCATAATCACAAATTGACGTCATTTTAATCAAAACATGTCGAAAGTTCAACTACTAATCCAGCTCACTCACTGTTAATACCACGTAGTCTATATCATATTACAAGTTCGGCACACGCTTTTCCCCCTCGTCATGATGTAGCTATGGTGAATGTGAACCAAACTAGGCAACCCGGCCCTCTTCCAAACTTTTGACAAGCAGTACCGCTTTGATTGACATCCCCAAACTACTATGGAATGCGAAAAGTAGAAATTCCATACTTTTTTCAGTTTAAAAGTTTGTATGACCCATTTGGGATGATTGGCCTACATCTTTTAATAAACTTATGTTTTTCTGAAATGCCCCATTTCTGTATGATGTAGAATTACGAACATCAATTCATAAGATTGGATGTCTGCTACAATATGATTCAATCTAACCCTACCCGAATTCAAACAAATAATTGGACGCATCAACTCATGATATATTTAGAGAACTACCGTACATAGTTTGAAATGTCACTAAAAATGTAGAATACGGGTGCCTTAAAATTGTATTTAAATAATATAAGTCTTGATGGCCAGAACTATCATCTCATAGTATTTGACAAAATGTTCCATATCAAGGGATATAACATGGAATTTGGGTGTAGGACATATTCTAATGATATGTCAATTTCCATTCATGACAAAGCTCGACATTTTGCTGCGCTTACTTTTAGAAAGGAATACCGAGGTTAATAGCACTAAATATCATTCAAAAGATAACGAGATCTTGAGATATTATTAAAACATTATTGTGGTGTTCTTTTCCTTTTCTTTTTTGTACGCCTCATCCGGTGAGAATGAAAACAAAAATCGTTCTGGAAATAAAATCCACCAAATCTGACTATAATTTGCACGGGGTGCCCCATAGTAGTGAGTGACGTCATAGACATGTTGTGATCAACGAACTCAAAATCTTCTGTAGCTATGAGGAGATGTTCATCACACGGGACCCCGTCCGGTGACTCAGCCAGACTTCAGGGCGCAGTCACATATTCGTCCTAGCGGTTGCTTGTGCCCCAAAATACATGCTACCTGTAGTGGGTAAAATCATATAGACCGACCACCAATAGAATCAATGACACAAAAGACTTTGTATAAATTTATGAATATCTATCCATTTCATTCAGCTTTCTCATGAAACCGTTGCCGTATATGTTAACCTTGAATTTAATTCAAGATACGGTCCCCAGTTGCAGCTGTACACGATACTTTAGTACTATACTACTAGTAATTCGGATGGCACACGTACGGTTCCCAAACGAACAGGAATGTTAGTGTCAACCTAGCATCTTCACTGGTACTTTTAACAAGTACAGAGTCGGTTTGATGGGTTCAAACGAATCCCATCTTTTGAAGCCAGAATAAAAATCAATTGAAAAGGTTGATTTCTCACCTGTGGGCCCGTAACATATATCAATTATATCATTCGTAAGTCTAGGGTAAATCGTGTACCAAAGGTTTGTAATTGATAGCATGATTGATTGTATCTCTATGGTACATACTTTCTCATAGACTTATTATTGATATAAATCATTTGATTAATTGAAACTCTCTATGTAACGGGATCCCCAGCTGAGATGGGGGCTCCCGTATGAAAATCCGAACATCCTTCAGGAGTTCCTGAATAAGCCCCTGTACAAAAATGATTTGAATGTTGGGCTTGTGTGACCGAACCAGACTTGCACGGGAAGGGGGTAATTTGCATTTGGGTTTGTCTAGGGTTTATGGATCACAGTGGCAGTGGCGAATCCAGGAGTAGTTGGATGATGGGGAACCCCCCCCCCCCCCCCCTCGGAGATTCCCGTTCTTACGTTGCTGTTCGCGTCGTGGACAATTAGCCGGATACTTATAAATTGACATTTTTGCACATTTTTTTGCGAACAAGTAATCGGAGTTACATGGACATGGTATTCAGTGACAATTGATCTACACTATTTGGATCCCAGTTTGTATACATTACTTGATGCTATGTCGGGCAAGCATCGGGCAGAGTTTTGGTCAAGTGAAGAACAACCTCTGTGTAAAAACTACATATAAAATGTTCATATATTATACAGTAAACCAACCTCTTAAAGACTTGGTCTGGGCTAGAAAACACTTGCTTCTATTAAAAGCAGAAAAATCAGACGAACAGATCAAAAAAAGATTGAAGTAAATCCGACAAGAAATAAGAAAGTTATGAATATTTCAATGACATGACTTAACAGTGATAATTCATAAATTACTGTACGCAGTTACTGTAGGACGTAACACGTGACTTTTGGTCACGTGCTGATGACGTGGATCATGCACTTCCTGTCCGTAAGCTTATTATAACTTATAGTTTTAAAAAAAATATCTGTTTTAACCCGTCACACTTATTTTTTTTTGTTTTGATATTCAAAACGTTGATTCAATAAATGTATCTGTACCCATGTATATATCGACGAAAAAAACACAATAAGAATGATAAACTGCTTGCAGAGAAGTACATTATATACGTCATAATCACGTGACACAACGTTGTCAATTTGACTGATTACAACTATCCGGTTATATAATTGAAATACTTATAACTTTCTTATTTGTTGTTCGATTTCCTTCATTTTTTTTTATCTGTTCGTCTGATTTTTTCTGCATTCAATCAACACAAGATTTTCCTGGCCCAGACCAAGTGTAAAACTTAACAGGTTGCTCATTTGTCAATTTTTCGTCTTTTCTTGCTACAGTGAATTTAGCTTAATGTTTGTAATGTCGTGTTTGTCTCAAGATTTTTTTTTTAATTTGACCATCTCCTAGATCATTTGACCTATTTGCATTGTCAGATTAGAGGAGACTTGCTGCATGATAGGGAACGAAAAATGTACAAATTTGTTAACCGAGCATTTGATACAGTACCAAAGAATCAATGAATAGCGCCATCTGTTGCTCTAAATTATTAGTACTTTGCCCAAGTTCGTCAAGGTTGTGCCCGAGAAAAGATGCTCGCATAATACTGCAACTGCCCAAGTCAAGCTGTACCCCAAGCCCATCGAGAAAGTAACTCCGATTATATATACAAAAGACCGCTTCCGTAATATTATACACAATTGTCCCAAGGCGATATATGTGTTCTGTTGTCAAACATAATGAGAGTACAGTAAACAGAATGATACATGCTTGCATTAACATCGCTAGGTTGGGCAAACATTGAGGCTTGCCTAACCAAGTAACAAAAAAAAAACTGTTTGCAATCCCCGTTCCTTCTATTCAAATACAATAATTTCATATAAGGCGAACAAAATGTTTTGTCATTGTATCTTGACAAAGAAGTGCGCATAAATTTTACTACATTTCGAAAGTGGTCTATTCAACATGACCTCATTCAGGTGAACCCTTTGTGACCTGAACTGTATGTCCCTCTCTTTCAGAGGCAGTTTATCATTTGGATTTTTGAAGAAAAAAATATTTTCTGATATTAAAGGGGAACTACACTCAGAGATTAAATTGCTATCATTAAATGACTGCAAATAAGATGAACAAACTGTGAAAATTTGAGCAAAATCGGATAATCCATTCAAAAGTTATGAATTTTCAAAGTTTTTATTTACACCCCTCATGGGCTCCTTAAATTGGCAAACGTACAGGTACTAAATGGCTGCCAACATGCAGAACTCTCCATTCACTTTGTACACAACATTTCATATTTTCCTCTTTTTTTCAGAAAAATAGACAAAATTTTGTTTCTTCGGTTAAATATATTATAGCCACATCAATTCTGCAAGCATTCCAGAAAGAACGGGGTTGATTCCTAATTTGAAATATGATATTGATCCATTTTCAATAAATTTATATACAAAGTGAATGAGGAGTTATCCATGTATGACATCACAGATTATGCTAATTAGCTATACGCATGCCATTTCAAGGATGCCCAGCACAGGTGGAAATGATGACCTTGAAAATTGATAACTTTTGAACAGATTATCCAATTTTGCTCAAATTTTCACAGTTTGTTCATCTGATTTTTCTTAATTTACCGACAGTACATTATTGTCTGGGTGTAATTCCCCTTTAACTATCATCACACAATAAAGAGTTTTTCAGCACAATGTACCTTGGATGATCATAGAGCAAGTAAAATCAGCAATTATTTGAAGTGTTAGACGTGGCACATGCATTAGCTAATTACCAACAGCGGAAGCCACTCCTCCAACGAGGCATATAACCGATCGATATCTAAGGTACCATAGGATATCGTTTTATATTTCCTATTTTTATTGGCAATAATTCAAATTCTTATTTTTACCCTCTTCCTCCTCCTTTTCTTCTGCGTCTTCTTTTGCTTCAATTTTCATTTTTCATTTTTTTCTCTTCTTCTTCCTTTCTTCTTCTTTCTCTTCTTCTTCCTTTCTTCTTCTTCTTTCTCTTCATCTTATTCTTTTCCTTCTTCTTCATATTCTTCTATTTCTTTTTCTATTTATACTACTACTTCTCGTTTTTCTTCTCCTTCTTCTTTTTCTCCTTTTCCCTACTTTTCTTCGTCTTCTACTTCTTGTTCTCATTCTGCTTCCTCTTTTATTTCTCATGTTTCAGCTCCCCATCCCTCCTGGCTCTTTCTCTCACACACACACACACACACACACACACACACACACACACACACACACACACACAC
>BQKZ01009729.1:8504-20346 GCA_036244855.1 Temnopleurus reevesii | reverse complement strand
AGCGTCCATTTGAAGATGGGCGAATATCGCAAAGTGATCAGATATATTACAAAGGATAATTCCTGCTTTAGGGGCGGGGAGAAGATTTGTGAATATGTTGTCGATGATTGTTGCCGACCTGTGTGCTACTCTAGTGGGTTTTGTGATTAGTGGTAGAAATGAGTTTGACAGAAACGTTTCAAGAAATTCTTGTGAGGTATTGCTTGAAGCAGAATTTACCAAGTCGATGTTGAAGTCCCCCATACCAGACTAATATATGTCTTTGGAAAACAGTTACCTTGTACTTATTTGGAAAAAATTATTCTGTGGATTAATCTCTCTTTCAATTTCTTGTATTGTAGGCATACAAGAAGGTGAAGAGCTATGTGGATTATGCCAAAGACTCTCCAAACCTGAAAGTACTTGCTGGTGGAACTTGTGATGATAAGTAAGTCTCTATTACCTTCGCTGTAGTTATGGTACTTTCTTTTTCATGTTTTGAGAAGCTTAAAACCAGACGGCGAGCGGCATTATGTAGTAGATTACAATTTAAAAGTCAAAACTTCATGTTTCAGTATGAAAAAATTAATTGTTAATGCACTTGTAACTTTTGAAGTTCTTTGAACTGTCTCTTCCTCATCCTTTTTGTTTTTAGTCGTCCTTGTTATCTTTGTTCATTCACCTCCTAAATTCCGTAACTGATTACTATTCTTTATTTGATTTGATTTGATTTAATTTATTTCTCCATTTGAATATAGAATTGTAATGGTCTGACAACAGAAATGATAACATTTACATGGTGTCAATTAAGTATAGGTCAGCGTAATTAACCTAGTTCTTCTTCTTCCGTGGCAGAGTTGGTTACTACGTGGAGCCGACGCTGATAGAGGTCTCTGACCCATCTGATCGTATCATGAGAGAAGAGATCTTTGGACCTGTTGTGTCGGCCTATGTTTATCCTGATGATAAGTTTGATGATATTGTCAAATTCATTGATTCAACATCACATTATTCATTGACTGGAGCACTGTTTGCTGGAGACAGGTCAGTTTGCTCGCTGGTTCTATAGCTGCCAACTCTTACTACTTGATTGTAATTATTACGTTTTCAAGGGGTGATGCTAAAAGTTGTAATTTATTGCAAATGAACTGCAAATCAGTTGCAAATTACAATGCACATTTTCATTTGCGCATGAAACAATGATTTTGTTTAACACATTCTGATCAACGGCAACTTTTAAACAACACCCCTTAGGCCGTTTTGCATCATATTCAAGTAAGATGATTTTGGTAACCTGAATAGCATGTACATATAGTACAATGTGAAGTATGAATTCGAACTAATTTTTGTCTCACCTGCGTAGCAGAATCGAGACATCCGACGGCGGCGGCGGTGTCAACAATTTAGAATTGCTCTAAATAAAAAACCCTTTGCCCAATTTTCATCAAACTTGCACAATAGGTCCATTGGGTGGCCCAAATAGTGCAGAGCAATTTTTAGGTCATAATTGAGGTCAAAGGTCATCTGAGGTCAAATTTCCAAATCTGTGCCTGAAAACTTAACCTTGACTCTCATTTCAAAACCCTTTGCCCAATTTTTATCAAATTTGAACCGTCTTTATAGAAATATTTCAAAAGCGTATTGCTATAATATTTCAAAAGCGTATTGCTATAATTTAAAGATCACGCAAGGCAGGCAAGACTGCCAGGCGGCGTTTCACTTGTTAATAGGATCTACAGTAGTTCCTACTGANTTCAATCCATTAGCTATGAAATTGATTCGTGATTGCTGGTTAGACAGGTAGATGCGCCACAACCCTCTGATTTTCTGAATGCCAGTTATTTCACTTATTTGTACTACTTCTGAAAGTGCTTTGTACATCATTTCACTGCTAAACACTTCTTTCTCTTCTGGAATGTCATGCTGTTTAATGAAAACTGGCTTCCTTGTCAGTCTAGTACGATCTTGCACTATGACGTCATCGGCCTTTCCGTTATACGTGTCACGTATAGCGTTACCTGTTGCGTTCTTCGCCGCCATATTCAAATCTCAATAAGTGATAGTCAAATGTGTCCCTGTCAGTTTAATCCAGTTCATATAAGATTACGTTTCGCACATACCTTGTCTTTAATGTTCCAAAAGTTAGATAATCCAAAAAAGTCCAAAAAACAAATGTCCAAATTGTTCCAAAAAGACGTTTTTCCTTGCTGCTATGTTGGTCGTGACCGTCCTAGCTGGAAGAAAATAGCGCCCTCCATGTAATAAGCACTATAGAAAAGCCAGTCATGATCATTATCAGTAAAGAAAAAGATATTTATGAGATGCTTATCCTTCGTAGCAATAGCCCAATAGATCACAGAGATTTCAATGAGACATTGGAAACATAGATATGTTTAAAAAAGATATGTTATAAAATTAATGACGGGGGCAACTTTTAAATACATACTATTTATTTCATCAAATATTCTATTCTTCTCTAATGATTCTATTTCAGGTACAAATGACAAGCCCGGAAGCTCCCTCTATCCACTTCGCTTTGTATCACCCCTCACCGTCAAAACAACCCACGCACCTCTTCGGGAGTGGCGCTATGCTCACATGAGTGAATAAATACATGTAGGTCAATAATTAGAATATTCCTAGGGTGTCCTTACCAGATCTATACCGTAGATGTTCGTTCAATTACCGTAAGAGTGACTATGAAAACAACTTGACTGTTATGAGCCTGATGAAACATCAAACTTTTATCATGATATCTTTTTAATATATTGACATTCTATTTCCATCACTCAAATTGTGAAAAAATGAACACTTTTTTTATGTTGTGCTAATCTGTTTGTCTGTACATTCTCTTTGGTGGTGTTATTTTCAACTATGCTGAATGAGAATAAACCGAGCTAGTGTACATCGACATGTGATAATTTCTATAGTCTGAAACAGTCAAACCTGTCTTAACAACCACCCATGTGTGTTTTTGAAATTGGTACATTGTGGAAGGTAGGAAACAAGTGTGGATCAGATCGGCACATTGAATGACAAGTGTGCAAATGATATGCGCATCTTTGATTGCACACATTAGTTGTGCACTCGTTTTCTACCTATGACAAGCCTCTGTCCACCAATTCTGAAAAGCCACTAGTGACCTCCTGTCTACAGTAGCCTCCTAAATTGATTCCCTCCAGATAAAAATGTGTGTCATCAAACGTGTTTCTTGAAGACGACTGTAAACATTGGGAACCTTTTGTTTCTTTTAGGTGGCCACTATAGACCGGTTTCATTGCATATGGATTTCTGTGAAAACATGACTTTGTTTTATTATATTCTAATTTTTTAAACCAAAGTTAAGGTTTGTAGACATGGCTCTCGATGTTTAAGTTGTGTAAGATCTTCAAAACAGCTCAAGTATATACCACCCTGCTCTTTCTTCATATGGATGTCTATATTATTATGCATGTGTGCATCATATTAGATTCTTTAATGATTCAGTCCAATTTGCGGTCTTCTGTCCCTAAAGTTTAAGCGCATGTGGCCTATTAACTTTGGGATGTCTGTCTTGAAAATAATATTCTGATTCAATTTTATCCAAAGTTATTGCGTTATATACAAACAATTTGATAATTTCATGTTGTATGTTTGCTGAAATGAGGTGATTATTGCTGATTTAGTCACTGTACCAACTTTGGGATTCATCATGGTTTAACAAACACAGATAAATGGTTTCCCATGAATAGTCCTCTACTTTTTCAATGGTGAAAATTTAATGTATATTAACAATGAATGTGTATTTTAGCTGTCTAACAGCAAATATACACTGCTGTTTGTAATGCTTTTTAAGAATACTGTCACATTTGGAAGATCAAAGACATGTTAAGAAATCCAACACTTTTCATAAGGGTAATAAGGAAATTGAGCTTTTGACAAATTTTGAAAATTAGGTTTTATCCAGTGTTATATGATATCATTTGAAATCAATGAATTCAATGATGATTTACAGTCTCATGTAGTTATTTTTTTCTCCAATGAAATCCACATATGTGATTTGATTCAAGACGAGTTTTCCTGTGTAGTATAATCATGAATGTACAGGTTCTGTGAATTGCATTTTTTTATTTTGATGGAGTTGATATCTATTTTACCAAAAATCAATTTTAAAACTTGATCTTCCAGTATTGTAAGGCTGAGATTTTTTTTTTTACTTTTTCTTTAAAGATCACTACAGATTGAAGAAGAATCATTCTTTTATTTCCTTATTTTCATGTATATATAAGATATATATTTTAATGTTTGTTAGGACTAGAATAAAATTGTGGCAGTTAAGCAAATTGATACAGGCCTTATTAGCAACAGAGTTCTGGAACAGCATATCTGCAGTACTCATTCTTAATTTTAGATATACAATGAACTTTGCCTAAATTAACAAGAGTCCTATCAGTTCCTTATCTCTTTACATTCAGCATGGGTCTTGAAAAGGCAACCCTTCCCCCAAAAACACTGTAGGATTTTTTTTTACTTGGATTTTAGGAAAAAAAATCATGTAAAAATAGCCTTAGAAAAGTTACAAGGGAGTGAAAAACAAAATGTATATGTATGTGTAAATGCCTTTACATACGTGTACTGCATTTCACATGACTTCCCATCATTTTACTGTGATAGTTTAATTCTAGTAATAATTGAAAACCTTTTTTTTTGGTGAGGTAGGGTATGTGGGGATGAGGCTAAATCAATTTTTCTCCAAGCCACAGCAGTTTGTCAGTCCCAACTGACATTGCAAATTTCAATTGCAACTCATTTTCCACTTTCTGAAATTATGTAAAAATGGTTCATAAGTCTCTTTCTGGGGTGGTGGTATAAAATTAATGTTTTATAGAAATAGATATCGATCTATCTATGTTAATCATTTGTAGAATGTACCCTTCCTAAACATGGGTTAACATTTGTTATCTTGCCTCTTTGGAAATCATGTGGGTCGTACAACTTGTTTGTATAGGATTGATCCACCTACAACTTAGTACACTGTACAAAAAATGTTAGGGATCCCGATTAAATGTACAGGTATTAAGTTTTTCATGGTTTAAGTCTGGGAATCCGCAGATGGAACTGTGTTACATACAATCAAACAGCCTGTAATCACTTTTGCACATGAGTCACATGCTCCAAGTCAAACCCTGAAAACTTAGCCTATATAAATATGAGAGAAATCCAAACTGATCCCTAATTTTTTTTAGCAGTGTATTTGTATGATATTGTGAAATGATTTTTCTAAGATTATTTGCATTGGTGGTGGGAGATAAGTATGAGCAGTGGCAATTAAATAGATGTAATTCAGTAGTCAATGGGTTAAAGGGGAACCAGCCTTTGGAATTATCGTGCTTTCATTGAATGAAGAAAAATCAGATAAACAAACTGTGAAAATTTGAGCAAAATCGGACAACCCATTCAAAAGTTATGAATTTTCAAAGTCATGGAGATATGACGATCCCTATCGCTGATGGGGATCCGTGCGATCGGCAAATTCGATAGAATTTGTGACGTCATGTCGGACAACTTCTCATTCACTTTGTACATAGAATTTTTAAAAATGGATTAATGTAAAATTTAGAGTAAGGTTGCAACATCATTCTTCTCAAAATACATGCAGAATCAATACAGAAATGCTATACCCCAATAAAAAATTGGCATTTTGTTGACTTTTCCGAAAAAGGAGAAAATGTGAAAATTTGTATACAGAGTGAATGAGGAGTTGTCCGACATGAAGTCACGGATTTCGTCCAATTTGCCGATCGCACGGATCCCCATGAGTGGTAGGGATCGTCATATCTCTGTGACTTTGAAAATTCATAACTTATGAACGGGCTGTCCGATTTTGCTCACATTTTCAGTTTGTTCACCTGATTTTTCTTCATTCAATGAGAGCATGATAATCCTAGGGGTTGGTTTCCCTTTAAGTATTATTGACAAAAGATATATTCATTCATTTAAGAGGTTTATTGTTTTTAATCACCCACTCAAAGGGTTGTTGTTCATAATAAAAAGGAGGGGGGGGGGGGGGGNAAACTTAGCCTATATAAATATGAGAGAAATCCAAACTGATCCCTAATTTTTTTTAGCAGTGTATTTGTATGATATTGTGAAATGATTTTTCTAAGATTATTTGCATTGGTGGTGGGAGATAAGTATGAGCAGTGGCAATTAAATAGATGTAATTCAGTAGTCAATGGGTTAAGTATTATTAACAAAAGATATATTCATTCATTTAAGAGGTTTATTGTTTTTAATCACCCACTCAAAGGGTTGTTGTTCATAACAGAAAGGAGGGGGGGGGGGGGGGGGGGGGGGTACTGATTATTTTTGTTGAAACACCAAATGTAACCAGGAACTGGGAAACCAACACACATGCATGTGTTTGAATGTATGCATAATTATGTGTATGCAAAATTTGCACAGCATACAATGTCTGAAGAAACTTTCATAAAGCAATATTTTTATAAATGTTAGGTTTTTGTGATCAATCATATGTCTACTTTCTGCCGTTGATATATATACTTGTGTATAATTCTGTTCATCTATTAAATCTTTAAAGATTATGAGAATGGATTTAAGAGAATTGTTTGTTCATATTATTTTAGTATTTTCTTCTATGTACAAGGATATGAGGATCAATACAAGAGATAGAGAGGGAGAGGGGACATGATTTTAGAGAGAGAGAGATGGATGGAGGGAGATGTGAGGGAGGGAGAGAGAGATATAGAGAAGAGATGGTGATGGAAAGTGGGGGATGGTAAGATAGAGTGAGAAAGAGAGAGAGAGAGAGAAAGGATAGGGGAGAGTTGGGGGGTGGCAAGCAAGAGGGAGAGAGAGAGAGAGTTTTTTTTTTTTTTTTTTTGGGGGGGGGAAATATCGAATAGAAAATTTAAAAAGCGGATCGGAACTATTGCGTAGCTACATACTGGCCTCTTCACAATCATTGCAATCACTTCTAAATTCTTTAGCATCATTAAAATTCCTTTCAATACTATCACCAGCACCATGATCATTATCACCATTATCAGCAGCATCATTATCATCCACATTGTCATCATCATCATCCCTATCATCCTTATCACCACCTTCTTCATCCTCGAAATCATCACCACCATCATAATCACCATAATCATAATCATAATCATTATCACCACCATCATAACCATTATCCTCCTCACCATCATCATCCTCCTCACCATCATCATCCGCCTCATCATCATCATCTCATCATCGTCAACATCATCGCCATCTCATCATCATCCTCCTCACCATCATCCTCCTCCTCACATTATCATCATCATCATCATCTCATCATCATCATCATCCTTACCACCATCATAATCATCCTCCTCACCATCATCACGACCTTCACCGTCATCTCATCATTGTCACCACCTTCATCATCACCACCTTCATTATCACCACCTTCATTATCACCACCTTCATCATCACCATCATCATCATCACCATTTTCATCATCACCATCATCATCATCATCATCATCATCATCACCACTTTCATCACTTTTATTGCCCTTTGCTTGAATCTTGTCAGGTTGCAGCTGTTTGTGTGACCAGCTCAGTGTGTGTGTGTGTGTGTGTGTGAGGAAGGGGGGGGGGGGAGGGGGAATAGTCACTTACAGCACAGCACAAATTTGCAGACTGACAAAATGAAACAAATCCACACTAAATTAGTTGATTAATGAGTCTGTAAATAATATATATTATTATATACATAATTTAGTACAATCAAATATCTATCTGAATTTGTTTCCAAGCAGAAATACATTATTTGTGAACTTCAAATCAATCAGAAATTGTTGGATTATACATTTTTTAGAAATAAAAAACAAACTTTATAACGAATGGGAATTAACAGCAAACTATTGCAACATTCTCATCACGTATTTGTACATTAAAATACTTCAATCCGTTCACTGTGTGTTGCTGATCTGTTTCATATGTTTTAAATAAATAAAAATATAAAAATCAATGGAATTTGAATAACTGTAAATCATAACATCCATAATAATTTTGTTTGCAAGACTAAAAAAATATATGAGTAAGGAGTTGCAGAACTTGCCTGTGAAATCTGAAGGAGGTTCAAAGCAAAACATTTGCGAAGATCAACTAAATTGCAGTGTCAATCCACACACCTTGAAGAAGTATAAATAGAAGTAGACCTCAGAGAGGGACAAGATTCTACTACTGAATTTGAAGAAAGAACATCATCATGCCATAATGTAGCAAAGGTGTTTCCATAGAAAATTGAATAGCCCACTGGTATTGTCTAACCTCGTTATAACGGGGTCGTTGGGACCAGAGGATTTACCTCTTTATATTGAAACCTTGTTATATCCCCTAGGAGTCAAAATACAATAAATATACAGAGATGGGACCAGGAAAATGACCTTGTTATAATGAGGGCTCGTTATATCAGTGCTTTTTATAACGAGGTTTGACTGTATTATCTATTCATGACCTTCATTTATCAGAACAAATGCTTTTCGGTCACGGTGACACTCCTCCAAAATTGAATGCCATATTAAACTTGTTTTCTTATGAAAATATTTGAACAATAAAAAGGTTTTTACGACAGGTGGAAGTACGTTTGTATTTTTATTTTACAAATAGTTTGTGATATCTATTTAGTTTGATTCCCCTTATCAAAACATAATAGGCAAGGCATACAACTTTTGGTTGGCATGCCTGTGGCTTGTTAGTTCTCTTTGGCAAGCATTTCCACCCCTTCATCAAAAAAGTTTTGCACAAAAATGAACAGCCTCAAGTCAAAGTGTAATTGTCCGTGAAAAACCTCAATCCTGGCATTCTCCAGCCCTGAGTTGACCTATGACCTCTGACAGCATCTGATTGCACATGGCAGCATAGGGGTTCATCTGGACGACCTGTGTTCGAGCGAAGGCGCTTCCAAGGTTAGCAGCGACCTTGAAGTCGGCTAAAGCCTCTTCATCTCTCTTCTCCAGTCTGTAGATGAGTCCCCGTTGTGTGTAAGCCTGGCAGGCAGCTTTGCCCTGATCCTGGCTCAAATCTATTGCTTTGTTCAGATCCTCAAGAGCTCCTGTCGGCAAAGATAATGTGGAACACTTGATAATACATGACCGTGTACAAACGGATCTTTTCACACATTCGCTGATATATTCTCAGATACCGAGATAGAAATAGTGAAAAATATCTCACTATTACTTGCCAATAGAGGTTACTTGCCTTTCAAAGCCTCTTTTTGTATTATTTGTTTCAGAACGTTTTTCGCTGGAAGATGCAGATGAGAAAAAAAAAAAAAATTCAATTTGATACCATGCAATACTACAAAAATGTTCTTTATCTGTCATGGTCAAGAAAATGGAATCAAATATTTCCTAGTCACAAGTAGGGATCCTACCTAGGTGGGATTGGTGGCTCAAAATGCTAGAGCTCCTGTGAGTGTGAGTGATGTGCCAACTGGCTTGAACATCCTTAAACTGTTGGTGAACGGGGCAGCAATAGACACCAAGCTCGACTGGGGGTGGAGCTTGGATTATTGTGTGTGATACAAATTTATTTATGTCTTCAATAACTATCTAGACGAGTTTCATGTTCACTTGAATAGATTAACTTTCATGAACAATATGTATAAGTTACAGATATATATATATATTTTTTTCTTTTTGTTATTTATTCCTATTACATTGATTTTGGTAAGGGATTTGTAATTGAGCACTAAACACATNCTCAATATAATTTCAAATGTAACGAGATTATATATTTGTACCATATGTGATAATGTTTAACATTTGTTATTCTGTCTTACAATTTATATTTTTTTTCTCGTTTATATTCATGCATGTTTATGTTAAATTGTAATTTTTATGATTTGAGTGAAAAATAAAAAATATCTGAATCTGAATCTGAAATCTGAAAATATTTACAAGTCACAAGTAGGGATCCTACCTAGGTGGGATTGGTGGCCGAAAATGCTAGAGCTCCTGTGAGTGATGTGCCAACTGGCTTGAACATCCTTAAATTGTTGGTGAACGGGGCAGCAATAGACACCAAGCTCGACTGGGGGTGGAGCTTGGATTATTGTGTGTGATACAAATTTATTTATGTCTTCAATAACTATCTAGACGAGTTTCATGTTCACTTGAATAGATTGAACTTTCATGAACAATATGTATAAGTTACAGATATATAATCAAAATAGTGTTCTGCTCGGAGAAATAACATGTATATAAATCAAATATGAAAGAAAACTCCGTGAGACAATGTAAAGTACGATATTTCGGCCATAGGCCTTTGTCAAGTAATGACAAATTTATTATGCATCTTGTTCAAAAAATATCTCCAGCGCGCGCCAAAATAAGTTACAGATATATATATATATATTTTCTTTTTGTTATTTATTCCTATTACATTGATTTTTGGTAAGGGATTTGTAATTGAGCACTAAACACATTTCCTTATGAAAGCACCACCCTATAAAAGTGCTCCTCATTAAGATGCTGAACAGCCGTTCAATGAGTATCGTGCTAGAAGTAGAAGTAGAAGTAGAAGGGGGTGGGGGGTTACAATCCTTTGCAAATCAGCTGCACATCACCCTTCAATATGAAATGTACCTTCCGAGTGGTGCGTGATTTGTTGATCAACTGAAACATACAATCAATTGCATCTTTATAGATAGAACTTTGTATTATACCTACCATCTACATCTCCTCTGAGACGAAGAGCCTGCGCTCTGTTGTTGTAGCAAGATGGTCTGTTAGGAGCAACCAACACAGCCTCATTGAAGAAGTTCATTGCTTGATCCATATCATTAGCCTCTGCACTCTTCACACCTTCTAGCTCGAGACTCTTTGCTCTTTTGATCTTCTCAGATTCATCTGCAAAGTAAAAAGAAAGACTTTAAACATACCCCATATGCTAGCCAGATAGTTAAAGACATTTCCTGTAACTTTTGTTACTAGACACTCCATTGAAAAGTTATTATACTGTAATTTGTGTGTGTGTGTGGAGGGGGGGGGGTGCTTATTTCCTTTTTGGGGGGAACCCCCTAATTGTCGCCACCAAACAATTGCTCTGAAGTTGGAAGAATGCAGGAGAAAGAAACAACACAAAATCTTATAAACATATTGGATATCAAAATTTGTTAGACTTCATCAGTGAACAAGTGATTCTGATTGGTAGCAACAAAAAAAACACTTTCATATATGTTAGATGAATCAATCATAAAAATGAATACAAAACAAGTATTTGTTTGCCTGGTAGGTGCTAAGTAGACAACATTTTTTTTCATCATTCTGTCGTTTCCATTTAATTTTTTTAATTTTTAATTTTTTTCCCCTGGTTTAGCTCTGGGTCATGGTACCGTATGAGCACCAGTTTCCGGCCGCTTAAGCAGTTTTGCTTTTCCACAAGTCACAAGATCCAGCATTCCAAGTAATAGTTTATTTTCAGATCATAATTTAGCCAAAATTCTCGGCTTAAAATTGATGTGCATTACTTAATGAATGGCGCCCGTATATTCGCGCAGCCGATCGCCTAGCGACATGGGGCGGGTGTTTCCGGTCGCCTGCCTTGTGATTTGAGCCTCAATAGGGATTGTGTTGAAGCGTACGTGCGCTTATTTCGGCGCGCATTTAACCCAAGTGCGCGCCATAGTATAGACAAACTGCATGAGGTTTAGTGGCCGGTTACACCCACATGGCCGGAAACCGGTCCTCGTACGGTATATAAAACTATTGACTTGTCTTATTGGCGCAAATATTCATACATGAATGAAGCGCCGTTAAATCCAAAAACAACAAACAACAACGAGTGCATTGCCAAGCTTGAGAGAAAAAAAAAAA
>BQKZ01009728.1:0-10874 GCA_036244855.1 Temnopleurus reevesii | reverse complement strand
GAGTATTTACAGAAAGTATGACATTCCCCAATACGGTAGTTTATGAATTCAGACCTTAATGAATTATGCTAATTTATGCAAATTTTTCCTAATTCCCGTGATCAGATTTTTTGGAGCATAGCCAAATTTTGATCCTCGTATGTGTTAGAAGGTCTGTGCAAAAAAATTACGCTTTTGTCCGCCGTGTCACAAAAATCATGATTTTTGTCGCTAAGACACCCCACTAATTTACCGGTATTTCAAATCACAAATCATTCTTTATCATTTAAGCCTGTACAGAATATGAAAAAGAGATTAATAACTGACAGCACTATTGATAATCTGAAATTCGACCTAATGACAGAAAATGTTATTTATTGTAATGATGTTGACATTGCTTACGAGAAATTCATTTACATATTTACATCTTATTATGAATAGAATTTATCAGAAATTACGAAGAAAAATAGGAAAAAACAGAAAAAACCTTGGTTAACCATCGAATTGCTTAAACAAATCCAAGCAAAACATAAGCTATATAAGAAATTCTTCAAAGTTAGAACCCAGAGTAACATGGTAAAATATAAAGAAGCTCGTGACAAAGTAAATAAGCTTAGGAAACATGCACGTCGAAAATATTTTTCACAAAAATTCAATAGAGCAAAGGGTAACATAAAACAAACATGGTCTGTTATCAAAGAAGCATTTGGAAAGTCACAAAAGCAAATGCCTTCATATTTTTGTATTATCGACCAAGATACCTATGATCCAAAAATAATTGCTGATAGTTTTAATGAATTCTTTATCAACGTCGGCCCAAACATGTGCAATACTATTCCCCAAAGTGACGAAAACGGGTTCAGTAAATTCTTGCCACAATCAAATAGTGCATCAATATTTTTAACACCTGTAAATGAAACAGAAGTTTTGAAAACAGTGCAATCTCTAAAAAGTACTAATAGCTGTGCAGTTGATACTCTTAATCCTTGCGTTTTAAAGAAAGTTTCTTCTTTGATTTTAAAACCTCTTACTCATATTCTTAATTTGTCTTTATGTACTGGAATAATTCCTTCGAGCATGAAAACTGCAAAAATTACTCCAATACATAAAAAAGACAGTGTACATCTAATTGGAAACTATCGACCCATATCGATATTACCATTTTTCTCTAAAATTCTTGAAAAGATTGTTTATAATAGACTGGAAACTTTTTTAAGCAAACATGCAATATTAAATTCTTGCTAATATGGTTTTAGAAAAAATGTTTCTACAGAAATGGCTCTTGTGGATCTACATAATTACCTATTATCTTCCTTGAACAAGAAATTGTATACAGTCGGCTTGTTTTTAGATTTAAGTAAAGCTTTCGATTCAATTGACCATATTATTATGTTGAAAAATTAGAATTATATGGTATAAGAGGAATAGTGTTAAAATGGTTTGAAAATAACTTAAAAGACAGAATTCAATAACAATTTATAATGATATACTGTCAGATCCAATGAAAGTTAAATGTGGAGTACCACAGGGCTCAATTTTAGGGCCTTTGTTATTTTTATTGTATATAAATGATTTAATCAATAGCTCTGATCAACTCAAATTCATTCTTTTTGCTGATGACACCAATATTCTGTACAGCCATGAAAATTTCAATGATTTGAATCCAAATCTCAACAACGAGCTTTGTTATGTCTCGGAATGGTTTAATTGTAATAGACTCTGATAGTCTCTGAACATTCTAAAACAAATTTTATTTATTTTTCCCACAAACAAACTTCTAATACAGCTGAATTATTACAGACTCTTGAAATAAGATTAAATAATAATACGATAAAACGTGTACAGTCAACAAACTTCCCGGGCGTTATTATTGACCAACATTTGACATGGAATGAGCATATAGCATCAATTTCAAATAAAGTCTCAAAGAACGTTGGTGTCATCAGTAAATTGCGCCATTTCTTTCCTGGGTATATTTTGATTTTACTGTATAATACAATGATTTTACCTTATCTTATGTATTGCAATGTTGTTTCGGCAAACACCTATCCTACTAGGCTTGCTAAATTATTTAAATTACAAAAAAAAGATTTTAAGAATATGTACAATGTCTGACTATTATGCTCCCTCTCAACCACTTTTTAAAAAGCTCAATTTACTCACAATTTATCAAATGAACAATTATTGTATAGCATTATTGGTTTTTAAACATAAACAAAATATATTGCCATGTAATCTTGCCTCAATTATTAAACGTAAGACATTGATACATAATTATAACACAAGAAACCCTGACAACTATTATATTGAAGTTTGTAAAAATACATCATGCTCCTTCTCATTTAAAAACAAAGGTCCAAACGTTTGGAACTCTCTTCCACCAGATATAAAACAGGCATTATTTTTAAATTCTTTCAAATCCAAACTTAAACAATATTTTTTAGCGCATTTTGATTAACTAACATCCCTTTTATATTTTATATTTTACATATTAAATTTTCAGTACAAGTTTTAATATTCAGAATAGCTGGGGCTGCTCCGACAGAGCCACTTTGGTTTCATAGCAGTTTTTCCACTTCACTTTCGTTATTAATGTTATTTACGTACTGCATATGTTGTTCCCCTATCTTTCACCCTACTTTTTTCCTCCTCAATTTACGGTCTTGTTGATTGTTTTTATGTCTTTTAATGTATTTTATTGTACTTATTTTGTTTATGTGTTGTATTTTAACGAAATTGAATAAACGTATTTGAATGAATGAATGACTCCACCTCAAAAAAAGTTGATGGTATTTAACCTGCATCAACATGTTCTGTTTCCTACTCACAAAGCTGGTCATACCATACCCTTGACCTAATCATCACAAGGGCAACGGACAACTTTGTAAGTGGACTGCGTTCGACTTCCTATCTTCCCTCCGATCATTTTGCTATAACATGTGGCTTAAACATCCGGAAGCCCGCGCCTTTGACCTTCGAAATAAGAACAAGAAAGATCCATGCTATCGATACTGACGCATTTCGAAAAGATATTGTTGACTCAGATCTTTTCCCATCTTCATCCGAAGACCTGAATGAGAGAGTAGATAGATTCAACACTGTCCTCTCCGAACTCTTGAATAGGCATGCTCCTGAAGTCACAAGAACTGTCAGATATCGTCCAGACACTTTATGGTACACTGATGAACTAAGAGAACTGAAACGTAAACTTCGTAAGCTGGAACGAAAAGCTTTTTCACATGGTTGTGAAGTTGATCGTAAGATGTACAAGGAAGTTTCTCATCACTACAACTACAAACTCACCTTTGCCAAGAAAACCTATCATTATAGCCAACTCGAGGACTGTTCTTCAAAGGAACTATATTCAGAAAGGTTGATCACCTCTTACGACCCCAATCATCCAAAGTCCTTCCTAGTAATGATGGTTTTGATATCTCTTTACCTGAGCGTTTCAACAAATATTTTTCAGAAAAGGTTCAATCAGTCACAAATGAGTTGAAAATGACACAAACCGATTATGATCAATTTCCTGAAGACTTTGCTACTTCATCATTCTGCCATTTAAACAATTGACAGAGCGTGAAGTTGCAAGGTGTATCACTACTTCTTCCTCAACAACTTGCAGTCTTGATCCTATTCATACCTCTCTCTTAAAGAAGTTCCGTTCGGAACTACTTCCATTCATAAGGAGTGTATTTGATGAATGATGACGGGTACTTTCCCTAAGAGCTTTAAGTCTGCGAATATCCGGCCGAAGCTAAAAAAAACCCAAAGGCTGACGTTCAAGATCTGAAAAACTACCGCCCAATTGCGAATCTCTGTTTTTGCTATAAGCTTCTAGAGCGTATTGTTGTATCCCAAATACAGCAGTATTTAGATACATTAAATCTGCAGGCGAAATGCCAATCTGCATACCGATCAATACACAGTGTCGAGACTGCTCTGTTACGTGTAACAAATGATACTCTTTTAAAATAGATCAGGGAGAAGAAGTGATATTAGTGCTGTTAGATTTTTCGAGTGCCTTTGACACCATTCGATATGACATATTGTTAAAACGATTGCAAATGCGGTATGGAATTGGTGGCAAAGTCCTCGATTGGATAGAGTCTATTTATCACAACGTACTCATACCGTAGTGATAGGGCATGGACAATCATCAAAAAAATCATATTGCTCAAGGAGTACCCCAAGGTTCAGTACTTGGGCCAATATTGTTCACCATGTATATCTCTCCTTTTGAAAATATTACAGACTCTCGTCATACCCAAAAGATGTTCTATCCTGATGATACTCAATTGTACATTCCTCTAAAAAGAGATGATGCAGTTGATGTCACTTTAACAATATCAAATTGTGTACAACAAGTCAAGAAATGGTCTCAAGCGAATGGCCTAAAACTCAATGACACAAAGACTGAATTTCTTCACATTACATCACTTTATAGATCATAGACCCCTATAACAACATTAAACCTGGATGGTACCCTTGTTCAGGCTGCCTAATCTTGTAGAAATCTTGGTGTTATCTTTGACAACAAATTCACATTTGAAAATTTCATCTCGCATAAAGGTCGTGCGGCATCATTTGGCCTGTACAAAATTGACAAGATTCGCAAGTTCTTGAACAAGAAAACCACCGAACGCCTTATCCATGCATCTGTACTCTCTCACCTAGACTCATGCAACAGTCTACTTTTTGGTCTACCATCTAATCAACTACAACGGTTACAACGAATTCAAAACTCAGCAGCACGGCTTGTAACACAAACAAAGAAATATGATGCAATATCCCCTGTTCTAAGAAAACTACATTGGCTACCCATTAAATCCAGAATCAAGTTTAAACTGCTCTCCCTAGCCTATCAATGCATTTATCAGTTAGCACCCATATATCTCACAGAATTGCTCATTCAATATAAACCTGAGAGATCACTGCGTTCTAGTAAAAGATCACAGCTCACTGTACCTAAAACGGCTACAAAATCATACGGTGAGAGATCATTCTCACATGTCACATATATCTGGAATAGCCGCCCAAACTACCTCACAAATATTACACCATATGAAAAATTCAGAAGAAACTTGAAAACATATCTCTTTAAAAACAACTAATCTACTGATAATCCCAGTTCCTCTGACTTCTTTCTCTTTTCTATGTCTTTTTTATAAGCGCTTAGGGACTTTCGCATGATTATGTTATGCGCTATATAAAAGTGTTCCATTATTTATTTTCATTATTATTGTTTTTAATTTGTATTTATTGCTTTATCGCCATATTTATAACTTGTATATAGTCTTCTACCATTTTAATATATCTATTTTACGTCATAATTCCAAATGACATACAGTCTTCTATCCTCTTTATTTGTTTTTATCTTACACAGTATTTACAACGACTGAGAATTTCCATTTTTTTCACTGTAATGAATCCCCAAGTTTTTTTACATTTTGTATCAATTAATTTCAATTTGTTATCATATCTGTAATTTCGCATTGTATATCTCGTTCATTCATGTAATTCGTTTTTTAAATCTCTGATTTACATTCACATCTGCAATTTTCATTTCATCAATTCTGTAAATCGTCTAGATTTTGATTTTTTCTAAACTTCTTTAATTCATGTATTTCCAGTGTTAATGCTTTATGTTAAATTCGCAGTGTATTTCTAATTGTTGCAAGAGTAGAGTCTGAATGCCCAAGACTAGGAAAATATGTATGCAACCGGGAGTAAAGTAAGCCTTTGCAAATGCTACCCACCCCGACCATAAGCCATTGACAAGTGGAACCTGGTAGTCCCTGTACACAATATATGGGTTTAACACAATTCAGTAGTTTTTGGATTAATTTTCTTTAGTGCACATGGAAGTATCACGGTATAGTGGTAATTATCGATTTTCAACCAGACGGTCGCAGATTCGAATCCACCCATGATGATCTCCTTCAACAAGAAAATATCATTATTTAGCCGGACTCGACCCAGGGAAGCTGGATAAAAGTATCTGAAAAGCTTCCAGCAGCATGGACACCGATAATGTGGACCTATACGCTTTACAAGTAGTCAACCTTATTAAAAGTGCCAGTAAATATTTCTCCTTTGTAGATCGTTGAATGGCAACCGTATCCAGTCCATACAACCGGGAACTTTTCTTGGATTGTCAAGCCTAATTGGTCTGTGAGTATACATGCATATTGCACTCAGATCATTACCTGTGAATACTGCATGCACACACCGCGTATGGTGCACATATATCGATGTTATGATGAATTTTCTACCCTTTATAGATAAGATATACATTGCTGGTTAACGTACCGCCTTTGGGAGACCAACCTCTCTAAAGCTCTAAGAATCAACACAAATACTTCTCCCAAAGTATGGTACTCTGTTCAGTAATGTATATATCGTGCATGTATATCCATGAATTAATGAAAATCTACTTCTTAAAATGTATCTTCTTCCCTGAAAACCTTTCTTCCACTTCACAAAACGTTTAAACTGATCAAAATACTTCCTAAGAAATTTTGTGCGTCCTTGATCTTGTATATTTATATCCAGCCCCTTATGCATTTTAATCAGTGATTTTGGCGCTTTACAAATATCCGGTATTTGTATCATTGAATAAAGCATTACACCCTTATTAAAAATGTTATCAAATGTTGCTTCTTTGTAGAAATTTGACAGACAACCGTATTCAGTCGTTACAACCTGGAACTTTTGCTGGATTATCAAACCTTTTGGGCCTGTAAGTATACAGTAGACCGAGATCATTACCTGTAAATACTGCATTGGCATACTGTATGGTGGATATGTATCAACTTTATGAAGTCTCTATCCTTTTTAGACTAGATATATATTGCTAGTCAACGTACCACCATTTGAGATGAGCATCTTCTCTAAATCTCCAGGAATCAAAACAAATCCTTCTCCCAAGGTATTATGTAACTTACAAGGGATTTCTATTGTCTTTGACTTGTGTATATTTGTATCCAGCCCCGTATTCAGTGGATGTGGCGCTTTATAAATATCCAGTATTGTTATTATTTCATAATATATACTATATAAATCCCAATCTATAAAAATGCAAGAGTGCTCATGGACAAGACAATTGGATTGTAGATCAAATACATTTGCTTGGTCATCAGCTTGACATTGATGTGTTGTCAGTAAATACCTGAAAACGTCAAAATGTTAACGTGCTGGAATATTTTCCATACCCAATCAGTGTTGATATATACATATCAATGTCATAAGGAAATCCGATTCTCTTGCGTAGTCACGTTATGACTTCGAAATTCATCTGCATAGTAGCCAATGGCCAATTAGGTCTCTTCTTGTATCCTAAACCATGTGCTGCGATATCCCTGTAAAAAAATTGTCAACGATAACGGCTGCTGTCCAGACCACGAGCCTGTGGTCTTCTGCACGCAGTCTTGGGCTCGATGACCCACGTATTGCAGCAATTACAAATACACTGCACTGTCAGACTGTACGATTGTTAACACGAGTATTATATTGTGAAACGTTTCCCACCAAGACGTTAATTTCCTTTACTGTGCACGGAGCAACCGTAATGCAGTGGATCTGACTCTCGATTGTCAATCAGAGTGCGATAGGTCCATGGTGTTAATCTCTTTCAGCAAGAAATTGTGTGAAAAGCTTTCAGCAACATGAACACCGATGAAACACCTTATTAAAACATGTTATCAAATATTGATTCTTTGTAGAGATTTGAGTGACAACTGCATTGAGTCGATTCAACGGGAAACTTTTGCTGGATTATCACACCTACGACTTTTGTGAGTATACATGTATATAACACTCAGATCCCTACCTGTGAATACTGCATGCACAAAATGTATGGTGCACATTAGATTTACACTATAAGGAACGTCTAACCCTTTACTGGTCAATGTACCACCTTTTGAGATGAGCAACTTTTCTAAAGCTATATTAATCAACAGAAATCCATCTCCCAAGTTATGGTACTATGTGCAGTAATGCTCATCTCGTGCATGCATATCGATGCATTGATGAAAATCTACCACTAAAAATATCTCAACTATAAATTAAATCAACACTTCCCTGATTTATTTTTCATTTCAAGACGCGTTTAAACTTATCATAATAACTTCTTCAATAATTGTGTAACTTACAAAATATTTCGTGCGTCCTTGTCCTTGTATATTTAAATCCAGTCCCTTATGCTTTTTATTCTGGATGTGACGCTTGATAAATATCCAGTATTGCTATTATTGAATAAAACATCAATCATATAATCTATAAAAATGCAACAGTGCTCATTGGCAAGACAGTCGGGTTCTAAATCAAATACATTTGCAATAAAGTCTCCAGCATGAAATTGATGCGTTGTCAGAGAATGTCTGGAAACACCAATATGTTAACCTGCTGGAATATTTTCCATACCCAATTATAGTTTTAATATACATATCAATATTGTTAGGAAATCTGATTATCATGTGTAGTAACGTTACGGCTTCCAAATTCATCTGCATAGTAGCCAATAGCCAATTAGGTCTCTTTTTGTATCCTAAACCCTGTGCTGCGATATCCCTGTTAAAAAAAAATGTCAACGAGAAAGGCTGCTGTCCAGACTACGAGCCTGAGGTCTTCTGCACGCGGAATAAACCATTCCGATATACGATCCGTATTTCCTTCGGATGCATGAAGAAAATACTAATATTAGATTTTAATATACTCCAAAGATGCTTGAAGTGTAGTTTCTCCCTCGTATATTTCCCTGAGAGAAAACTCTGAAGAAAATGCTGGCGAAAACTCCGACGAAACCGTCGAGAAAAACTTAATTCGTAGATACGCTCGAGTAAACTGAAGAAAATCTCTAGATAATTAACTCTGAAGATACTCTTTGAAAACTCTGGAAAACTCTGGAAAAGCTCGGAAAAACGTTGGAATAACGGCCGTCTGAAAGAGGGGAACATTCAGTAGATAAACAACCTTTCCTATGATTAGCCATTAAAAACCAGTCATAAATTAACTCCAAAATACCACTTTCTATGACAAAAGTATTCATGAAAACTGTGAGAGTAAATATTTCATTAAGCTCTATTTTGAGCGGTACAATTTCCAATTTCTATATCGAAAGAGTGCACATACCTTTTAAAAAGGTGCTAGCTGAAAAGGCTATAATTTTTTTTTCCAAAGATATTTCTTTAAAGTTGAACATTTTATGGTTCACATGAAATAAAAGCCAACATAATTACAAACTTTATTCTAAATAAATTTGACCTATAACACAACAGAATTTAAACCTCAACTTACTGTTAGCGGGACTTGAAAAAGCTTGGGGAAAATAACGGGTGTAGCTGCCCGGAGCTGCACCAGCCCCTGTGTAAATCCTCTCTTCAGGAGAGCTGGCTACAAACTGAAGATACAATGTAGAATTACCTTACCTCAGCCCAAATGCACAAGAAAACCACCTGATTGTCATTCCTAAAGCTCAACAAAAAAGGGAGTTGGCTAGGCAACCCAAACAACAAAGAACTTAATTGCCTGCCTGGCATATCGATCCAATAGAAGCAAGAATAACACATGAAGGCTTGCCTCACTTTGGCATAGCAACCATAATGTTCAAGGATAAAAGGGCTGAATACAAAACTAGCCTTGCTTAGGCTTTAAAAATAGACCTTAATTCTAGTATAATAGGCTTTTTGCAGCAATTTCAAATATACTGCATCGTACGATCGCAATCCCTGGAAATCGCGCGTACATTCTTTCCAGCTAGGGTAGCTGATTTTTCTTACTACATCGCACTCTGTCAAAAAAAAAAAAAAACTGACAATTATTACCACGACTCAGACTCAGGGTTGCTTCTAGACATCATTATACAGTAAATCAAAGTTGATCTGGATGCATATTAAAAGTGGATATAATGGTGCGTTAGAATATTTGACCATTTCTTTTTATTTTATTTTTATTTGTAAATTATATCGAGGCTGTGATTTAATGAATGTACATGACATGTTGAACTCATCAAGTAATTTGCAGCACAATATCAGCAGTGTAAACGTATAACGTTAAATGTGTCACTCCAAATTAATCTGGGACATTTATGTTGTGCATTGAGCAACATATTCTTGTAACCATGTTTGCCCTGTTTCACTTCCATTCAAAGGTCTTTGAAAGCCAATCTCATCGAGGAAATGGAGAACAATGCCTTTTCGGACCTTTACAATCTCGAATATTTGTGAGTCATAGTAATAAAAACCTAATTTAATGATTATAACTTCGTCGTAATTAGTTTCACGTCTATTATTTTCAGGCTCCCCAATGTAAAGCCCTGAAAAGAAAAAAAAAACATATTGAATTCAATTCAATTCAAAATAACATTTATTTGTTTCCTTCAAATAAATCAGTGATGTACAGTGTAGCAATTTACAATTGTAATCAAATTATAGGATAATTAGAACTTAAGGTACGTAAACAAATTGAAGAAAAGGGGCGCATATCCAGAAGCAGAGCTTGTGTTGGATGCGCCTACATATACAACATCAACAAAGAAAATACAATATATATACAATACATACTTTATATAATAACAAAAAAGAAAGAAAAAAGAAGGACAATAAGAGAGGAAGTATAGGACATAGGGAAAGAAGGCTGCAACAGTCGATCAGAGATACAAGATATACATAATATTAAATCGCTTTTTGGGAACACATCCTGTATAATAATACTCGTTACGGGTTCGATCACTATATAAGAAAAAACAAAGAAGAGATTGGGTTATCCCATAATTCGAACAGTATTTTCAGATTTATGATCCATAACTAGAGATAAGGAGTTTTTTTAAGTTTCCAAGTGAAGCTAGATACTGACAAAAATATTTTAAGGGGTTTGGGTAAATTATTCCAATGTTT
>BQKZ01009727.1:5762-22728 GCA_036244855.1 Temnopleurus reevesii | reverse complement strand
AGTTATGCATAAAGTCATTATTAAAGTCTTTCGTAACTTGGTGAAACATAGTCCAGGGTACGTCTCAAAGACAAGAAAAGCTCTGAAGACTACCTCTTCTGCAGTTCATCTGACACTGAAGCCCCAGTCACATAGAAGGTTTTTTTTTTATTTGTATGTTTTATTGAAGTAAATCAACAGAATTTGAACACGATTCAACACATTTCTTAGCTTGTTAAAAGAAGAATCTACCCAAAAATAATAATTTTTAACAGAAGCAGACAAAATTGGTGAGCAAAACAAAAAAAAGTTTGAAGAAAATTGGAGAAGTAATAAAAAAGTTATGAATTTTTAAAGATTTGGAATAATGGGCAAATCAGTGGAAATTTCCAGAGATGTTGCCAATTTGATGACATCATGGGTGCACAACTAACCAGAGTTTTCATCATAAATATGGTGGGAAATTCATCATTTTTACAGAAAGTTGCAAAGTTTGTATGAATGTAAACCTGCAAATTGTGGATCTACACATCTATCATAAAGATATCCTACGGTTAAAGTTTTGAGGAAATCATATTTTTGGGAAAAAATAACATTTCATGACATTGATATGAATGTAATAAATGGTCAGTTGTGCACCTGTGACGTCATCAGTTGCCAATTTGTCTAAATATATAAACATTCAAAACTTTCTTATTAGTTGTCCAATTTTTCTCAAACTTTTTTTGTTCTGTTCGTGTAATTTTTCTGCTCCTGTTGAAGAAATATGATTTTTTGGGTAGACTCTCCTTTTAAAGCCCCAGTCACAAAGAAGCCCAGAAGCAACGCGACTGAACACAGCGCTTTGTTAAGTTCACATTTACATGTAAGTGCCTCCGAACAGAGAGTCATGTTGAATCGTGTGGATTCCGGGGTCCTATGTGACTGGGGCATAACAGTCAACTGTCTGAAAAAAAAGAGGAGTGTTAAATTGTGTAGAGTCAGGGTTTCTAAAAAGCCATGTCTACAATAATCAAGAAACTTGAAGTTTTGATAATTACGATTATACAAATAATAGAATCACACCCAATACACACATTTATGTCAATAATAAAACAAACGCCAAGATTTTAGATTTTAAAATTTTAATAAAAATTCACATTTTCAAGAACATGAAAAACAAAAAAGGATGTTTTTCAATTGTTTAACCATGGACGTTTGATACCAACTATGCAAATGTACAGAGCATATAAAAAGTTACATCTGTGGAAAACATCTGCACACAATAACATTAACAACCATTTATGATTTCTATTCATGATTGAGCGTACATCTAGAATTAAATCTATATAAGACCAGAAACAAATGAATGTGCATCAAATTTAGAAATCAAGGCTATGATATTGTAAGTAAGCGATAGATCAAGTGCAAATTAATCACTTTTGTAATGTCACATTTTAGGAACTAATCTTGGTGAAATAATATTCTGACCAAACAACAAATAATTGCACATTCAGTAGAAGGAATAAACATGACATGCAGTGCCTTTTGCTAGGTTGGGCAAACCATAATGATAGATGCAAGTATTCTGACTATTGAACTTTCTTTTGTAAACAATAGAGTACATAGTTTTTGTCTTGAGGCAAGCATGAATTTATTTGATCATACAATGAGAGTTGTACATGTATATTGAATCTAAATCAATCCATTAATGAAAATAAATGTTTAATTNCTGACCAAACAACAAATAATTGCACATTCAGTAGAAGGAATAAACATGACATGTACAGTGCCTTTTGCTAGGTTGGGCAAACCATAATGATAGATGCAAGTATTCTGACTATTGAACTTTCTTTTGTAAACAATAGAGTACATAGTTTTTGCCTTGAGGCAAACATGAATTTATTTGATAATACAATAAGAGTTGAACATGTATATTGAATCTAAATCAATCCATCAATGAAGATAAATGTTTAATTCAACTGTTGAATGAGTTGGAATGAGTTGTACATTGAACCAATAATTACAAGACATGCTTTATATTCAACCTCTTAAAGCTGCCTTATCATCTAACAAAAATGTTGACAAGTACGATGTGACTAAATAGAAGTGTAAAACATATCAGCTGAACGAAAGTGAAATCATGACAATTACCATGAAAGTCCATAGTTTTCATGTAAACATACCTTTACACACATTCTGTGAAGGTTGACATCTGTGACCATCTATAGAGAAAATTGTACAATAAACTCTCTCTTTTAGTTCATTACGGTGCAAACTATTTTAGACAATGGGAATCATATGCATATACAGTTAATTCTGCCCAAATTAAATATCTTGGGACAACAAAAATATATTTGACTTTGATAGAATATCAACTAATAAGAGATAAATATTGAATATTTTTCCATAATTGGGTTCACAAATTACTTGGACTTTGGCCACTTTTTGATAAGACCATACTCCTTCTTAGTTCATTCATGTTTTAATAATTGATTCATGATTGTTACTTTATTTATTCTGCATGGTATTCATTATCATTATCAGTATTCGCTCGTCATACCATGGACCTGTAACATAAAAGATGCAATTAAACTCACTATAAATATTTATCGTAAGTCTATGGCAAAACATGTACTATTGAGATACGATCAATTGCAAAATCTATTGTATCTCTTTTATGTTACATGCTCCAGATCTAGAATACATGTATGTCCATAATTTGAGGTGCTCATAGAGCACCTTGGCACAACTTTTATAATATACATTCACAGTATTGGCAAGACACAATTAGGCCTACAGGCATTTAAAAAATAATATCTAAACTAATCATAACCAGCACTAATGTGATAAACTTGTTACAAGCTGATTTTTCAGGCCCAAACTGTTTGTATTGTACTTTAGCCCTGATATACCAAAGTTTCAATATAGAGCGGTAACCTCTCTGATAGCAAGGACCTACATGTACATGTAGTTATCATGAAGTTCAACATCGCCATAAACTTCAATTAAAAATGAAATTACCAGCACAACCTTCATGAAACAATCAAAACTGGATCAAAATACAGTATCAAACAAACAATTCAGATGCATACGCTGTAATCTTTGCCTAAATACATTTGATGAGGGGTATCAAAAATTTATGGAAAATGATAATCGTTTCAAATTGAGATCCAATTTCTCTGATCCCAAGAACCTTGTTGTAACGAGGTTCAACTGTATAGAGCCATAACCCTCGGTCAAAAATTGAATTACCAGCACGATCTTCATAGAAGAAACAATTGAACAATGATCAACATACAGTAACCTACACAAATGTACACATTTAGAAAAAAAAACAATTTGCCAATTACACTTGATTAGGCCAAAAAATTGTTTGGTTGCCTTTAACCTATTTACCATCTGAAAATGGCAGACCTTATTTTTTCACCCAAATTGAAAAATCACATAAATATATAGAGAAAACATGTGAAATACAATGTGTAAACGAATATGAGATATTTGGAGGGCTTCTCACTCCTTTTCAGTAAAATTTTCACCAAGAACGTTTGGATTGTGTTAAAAAATTCCTCTAATAGACTGATGCTTTTTTTTATTGCATTTGAGGGCAACCAAACAAATTTTTATGCTTCAGGGTATAAAAATATGTGGAAACCATTAATCATTTTCAATTGAAATAAACCAATGTCATAATGTACGTTAGAGATGCCAGCCAGTCCGGAATATGCATGAGGTGTATTAACATATGAATTCAAGGCTTTCACTGCAAGTAGATAGTACAGAGTATGGGATACTGATATCATGTTAGATTTCACTTTTATTCACCTGTTGCTTTATTTTTATTTTTATTTTGACCTCATGCACATTCCGAAGCGGTTGGCGTCTTTGTAATATAGTCCCTTTGATATAAGGTGGCAGACAGGACAGCACAGTGTAAATCCATAGAACTTAACTTCAGAATATTTTCTCTTAATCTGTGACACAAAATTAAATGCACATGAATAATTAGAATTTATGCAAGGAGACAGATCTAGCTAGATATGTTATGCTACATGTACGATTCTACAAATAATTCTGCTTAAAAGAACATTGAATAATCGTGCTCTCATTGAATGAACGAAAATCAGATGAACAAACTGCAAAATTGTGCAGAATCGGACGGTCTACTCAAAAGTTATGAATTTTAAAATCCCTGCCAATGATGAGGATTTGTGCAGTGGGCAATTTGGGCAGAATCTGTGACATACTTGCGGACAACTCTTCATCCATTTTTTATAAGATTTATATATATCTTTAAAAGAATGGATAAATTTTAAATCTAGAATAAGGCTTCAATATGATTTTTTCCAAAATACATGCAGAATCAATAAAGACATGCTTTACTTAAGTGAAAAGAAATTTATTGACTTTTCTCCAAAGAGAAAAGAACATGTGAAATTTGGTATACAGTGTGAATCAAGAGTTATCCGACATGACGTCACATATTCCGCCAATTTTGCTGACCACACAGATCCCAATCAGCTGCAGATACTGTAATATCTTTGAGAATGTGAAATTCATAACTTTTGAAAGGATTGACCGCTTTTACTAAATCTGATTTTCCTTCATACAATGAAAACACAATAATTTTGGGGTGGATTTCCCCTTTAAGGCAAATCTCTTTGTACCACAAAAAAATCTGTTCAACTTAGAAGAGGTAAATAATATAGAGTATGATTTGTTCCAGCAAATCACATCGACAGAGGCAATTATTGGATTTTTTGACAAGTTTGACTTTGGCAGAGTTGACTATATTTATACCCATTCATTGATATTTATGTATATTGATACCCCTTTGTTATATACATGTATATACAGTCAAACCTGTCTATAAAGACCACCCAAGGGAGACAGAAAACATGGTCTTTAAGAGCAGGTGGTCTCTAAAGAAAGGTTCATTAACACGTAAATTGCTTCAAAGGGAGACCACAAAGGTGGTCTTTATGGACAGGTGGTCTTTATATACAGGTGGTCGCTAGAGCAGGTTTGACTGTATAAGAACAAAGATATTTAAAGTAAAAACACATTGAATCAATTTGCACATGTACTTCAAAGAGAATTTACATCCACACAGGCGAATAACCAACCATAGCAAAGTTCATTTTAGTGAAGAAAACTACGCAAGGTTTTTGGGAAAGACAAAAGGACTCTTTATCATTGACAAAAGTGAAAAGCCTACTTTGGCAAAGTGTATACAACTTCCAGATGTTAATGGATAATTTTTCACCCTTTATAAATAATATTGAACTACCTCTAACAAGCCTGAATTGTATAAAGCAGCAAGACAAGAGAGAGCGAGTTAAAAACTTTTCCCCTACAGTTTCACAAAAATGGCATTGTCTATTGTTGAGAGTATTTATAAGGGGTGTTGTTCAAAAGTTGCAATTGATCGCAAGTTGCAGTTGATCTGAATGCGCCAATCAAAATCACTGTTTCATGTGCGTCTTGTTAAATGCGCAAACCGTGCGCGAATGAAAATGCGCATTATATTTTGCAAAGTTGCAGTTGATTTGCAGTTGATTTTGAGCAACACCCCCATAGTCTTATACCTTGTGTGATGTGGTGAAGATTTTTGAGTTGCACTGTAAATGTATAATAAACATGATACACACCAAACATGAAATTTGTGAGTGTTCCTTTATCATCACGAGATGTAAGAGATATTGTAAGAGCCAAATTTTTGCGTTTTCAAAGCTCAACGTCAGAGTCAATGTGTAAACAAACAATTCAAGAGAGTCGTTTACTGCAGTTCATGTAAAAGCTGTTCCACTAATGCTTTAAAAGATTATGTTGTTTATAAAAACTTATGTGGATTATCATATACTTAAGTTCAGATGTCTCCTTTTATAGATATTTTGAGGTTGCTATCAGATGAAGTCAGAATAAAAAGGTACATGGATTATCATTATATGCTTGTTCAGATCAGGGGCCTGTAACATAAAGAGATACAATAAATTTTGCAATTAATCATATCTCTGTGGTACACATTTTGTCATAGACTTACGATTAATATTCATTGTAAGTTTAATAGCATCTTTTATGATACAGGCTCCAGATGTCTCTTTTTATCGATATTTTGGGGGTTGCTACAAATCGCAGAGCAAAAGAGGTCCCTCGTTTTTGTGGATTCTCATATGATTTTTCAATGTTCTACTATCCCTATAGCTGCTCCCACACAGTGAGCATTTATGAGGCTTTACCCCTGTATGAATTCTCATATGTTGTCTAAGACAAATCCTTTGAGCAAAGTTACTCCCACAAATTGGGAGTGAAATTCTTACCACAAACTAAAACGTATAAGGATTTTAACCCCAAGTTTATTGGTATATGTAGAATAAATTTTGTTTCTTGAGCAAATAAATACAAAACAAGCATTGATTGATTAGAATTTTAGAGGTATGGACTATCCTGCAGTTGCACTTATTTTGAGTGAGGATCTTATTATAATGTTGAAAGTGTACTCAGTATAAAAACATATGCATCTTTGTAACTTTTACTTACACTGTAATCTTTTTTAATTTTCCGAATAAATAATAATAATGCAGATTATCATATGCGGGTTAAGATGTCTCTTTTAATCAATATTTGGGGGTTGCTACAAATCGCAGAGCAAAAGAGGTTCCTCATTTTTGTGGATTCTCATATGATTTTTCAACGTTCTACTATCCCTATAGCTGCTCCCACACAGTGAGCATTTATGAGGCTTTACCCCTGTATGAATTCTCATATGTTGTCTAAGACAAATCCTTTGAGCAAAGTTACTTCCACAAATGGTGCATAAATAAGGTCTTTGGCCCGTGTGGATATTCATATGTTCCGTCAAAGTGAACTTTTGAGTGAAACTTTAACCGCAGATTGAACACAAATAAGGCCTTTCCCCCGTGTGAGTTGGCATATGTTGATTAAGGTTTGAAAGTTGAGTGAAGGATTTTTGACAAACTGAGCACTGATAAGGCTTTTCACCAGTATGGATTCTTGCGTGTTGTTTTAAAGTTGCCTTCTGTGCGAAACTCTTGTAACAAACCGAACATTTGAGAGGTTTTTCGCTCGAGTGTCTTTTAATATGCTGATTAAGTTCCATTTTTCGCATAAATTCCTTCTTACATATCTTACATTCAAACGGTGTTCTCTTAGTGTGGACTATGATATGATAACTCAGACTGCTTTTGCTAGCAAACTGCTTATTGCACTGTGTACATTTATAAGGTTTATCATCCTTGTGGATTCTCATATGCTTATGCAGGGCTCCCTTTCGAGGAAACTTCTCATCACAATAAGAACAATGATACCGTTCGCCTGCATGACTCTTCACATGCAACGAGAGATGTTTTGATCTATCGAAAGTTTGCTCACAATTAGGGCATGTATAAGACTTCTTGGGAGTTTTGGTAGCAGTATTGGTAGTATGAGTGCATTTGTGTTCTTCATGAGCACGCAGGGAAGGACATTTCTGGTTGCAATCTGGACAGAAGTATGAATAATTTGTGGCAGGTCTACGAAGTCTCCTCCCTTTCTGAGACAATCCCCCACCTGCAAATAGTAAGAAGAGAGCACTGTGAGATTGAAGTGAAAAACAGGACATCTCCCTATTCAAGCCTTGATAATCGCTCTAGTAGACAAGAGAAAGTAACTTTGAGAATAATGCTTCACAGTACAACGAGTTATCTTTCTTGGAAATGTGAGTGGTCCTGAAAAGGACCTACCCACTCTCGACGTTTCGATGAGCATGTTCTCATCGTTTTCAAGAGAATGGTTTCAAGAGAATGCTCATCGAAACGTCAAGAGTGGGTAGGTCCTTTTCAGGACCACTCACATTTCCAAGAAAGATAACTCGTTGTACCGTGAAGCATTATTCTCATCATTCTTCCACGAGTGAAACCTTCAAACCATATTTGAAAGTTACTTTCTTGTAATAGGCAGATTTACGAACAAATGCAAATTTAATGCATTCTCTGTACACCAAGATTTGTTTTGACAACTCAAAAGCTTGCTGAGGCTTGCCTGACATAGGAACGTGTAATGTATGCAAATGGATTACAGGTAGTGCGGGGACTGAATTTAAGAATTTGCAGGGGAGCTACAGATAGCTGTCCTAGATGCTCTCAAGGAGATTTTTAGGGGAGCTAAATTGGGTCTTCATGTAGTAAAATTGGGGTTACAAGGGGCTCAATAAATCACTCCCCAAAAAGCATTTAAAGGGAGCTTTAGGAGAGCAATCACTCTCACTCGCCTTAAAATGTATTCCCTGTACTGTAATACAGTTTTTACTAACCGGTTTAGTGAATACCATGTAGCTACTTTCGTTAGCAAAAACGCACATAAATTTGAATCTAGTTCTACAGATTTTTCGGAAAATGGCAGAGGAAATGTCTTTTGTGTCCTAGGGCCATTGTGAACGCTTAATGGGAAGTTGTTAGCCTTGTGCTATTTCTTTGTCATTCAATTTGAACATGAGATTAAAATTGCAATTATGTACTTTTGTGCATGTAATAGCAAACAAATATATAATTTCAAGAATATTTCACATATTCTAACTACAAAGTAAAGAGGCGTCGGCATGACTTCCAGAAATTACTTTGGATATGTATATGTATAATTTCATTCTGTTACCAAAAAAAATCAGAGATCTACCCCATTGCTGATAACTTGGCACATACTAGTATTTCATTAAATTCATTTTGTGATCTAAGTTTTCAAGCAAACCTTATTTCATTAAAAACTGTCAAGCCCCTAAAATGTGATTTTGAGAACTTAAATGTAATTCTTTAAAAAAATTAATTATGATACAGGTAATAGCTCTAGCATCTTGGCAGCGGATAATATATTTTGTTACATTTTTATAACTTATAAGAATAAAAAGGGTAAAATCAGAAATGCATCAGAAGTTAAATTCAAGAGATAGGACCTAATTTTCATCCAAATATTTTTCAGGTAAAATTCATGGAATTGCATAAAATATTTTTAAATAAAAAAAAATTATACTTCTAGAAGCTCCATCATATGGAACAGAACATATTTAAGGTCTTGCCCCTGTGTGAATGTGCATATGCTCAGCCAGAGTACATTTGTGACTAAATCCTGTACCACAAACTGAACACACATAAGATTTTTCTCCTGTGTGTGTAGGCATGTGTTGTTTAAGATTTGCTTGCTGACCTAAGGACTTATTTTACAAAGTGAGCAAAGTTAAGGCTCTTCCTCTGTGGATTCTCCTATGCCGTCTAAGACATACTTTTGGGGCGAAATCGCTACCACAAACAGAACATATATAAGGTCTTTCGCCCGTGTGAATGTGCATATGCTCAGCCAGAGTACATTTGTGACTAAATCCTGTAACACAAACTGAACACACATAAGATTTTTCTCCTGTGTGTGTAGGCATGTGTTGTTTAAGATTTACTTATTGACCAAATGACTTATTACAAAGTGAGCACTGATATGACTTTTCACCGGTGTGGACTACCATATGGCGTGCCACATTGGATTTCAATGTAAAACTCTTATTAGAGACTGGGCACTGATAAGGTGTTGTCCAGTATTATTAATTATATGGTAAGTTAAACTGCTTCTATGAGGAAAGCTCTGATTGCAAAATATTTTGGAATGTGTTGTTTATGATACAGTTGTTGACGAAAGGACTTATTACAAAGTGAGCACAGACAAGGATTTTCCCCTATGGATTTTCATATGCCGTCTAAGACAAACTTTTTGGGCGAAATCGCTACCACAAACAGAACATATATAAGGTCTTTCGCCCGTGTGAATGTGCATATGCTCAGCCAGAGTACATTTGTGACTAAATCCTGTACCACATACTGAACACACATAAGATTTTTCTCCTGTATGTGTTGGCATGTGTTGTTTCAGATTTGCTTGCTGACCAAAGGACTTATTACAAAGTGAGCACTGATAAGGCTTTTCACCCGTGTGGACTACCATATGACGTGCCACATTAGATTTTCGTGTAAAACTCTTATTACAGACTGGGCATTGAAAAGGTGTTGCCCCTGTATGGGTAACCTTATGGTCAGTTAGACTGCTCCTATGAGCAAAACTCTGATTACAAATTTCACATTGAAAAGGCTTTACCCCTGTATGAAGTCTGGTGTGATAATTCAGAGCTCCTCTACACGAAAACGTTTTATTACATTCTTTACATTGATAATAAGGCTCTCCTCTGTGGGTTTTCATATGCTCATTCCAGTCTCTCTTTTGAGCAAAGCTCTCATTGCAATCTAAACACTGATAAACCTTTTCACCTGCGTGGTCTATCATATGGTGATTCCTTTTTGGTTTTGATACAAAGTCCTTATTAACGACCAAACCCTGTTTCTGCGTTTGCTCTAAATGGCCTTTTCTATGTACCGCGAGTTCTCTAATATTGTCAAATCTTTGCTGGCATTCGGAGCATTTGTAGTATTTCAAGGCAGAGTGGATACTAATATGTTCTTCAAATTCTCTCAAGGAAGTACATTTCTTGTTGCAATCTGGACACGAGTATAATATTTTTGGACTCTTGCCTTTCCAGGATATTTTCCCACCTGTAAATAAGAAAAAGGTTACAATCACATACCTTTGTATTAAGGAATCAAGCACATCATTTTGTTACAGACTGCAAAAAGATTCTTTGTAATATTAAAAATTGTTGGTTTTTTGTTTTCTTTAACCTGTAAATGAGCAATTTTTATTCTGCTGACCTGGGTTGTGTTCCGTGAAGCTGTCCGTAGATCTACCCATGAGCCTACCAACGACTGGTGACACTTTCTCATGTACTCAATTAACCTTGGCACTGAATCAACCCCAAGAAAAAGGTCACCAGTCTTTCATAGCTCCATGCAAAGATCTACTAACAGCTTTATGAAACATAACCAAGGAGGGGGTGGAGATGAATATACCTAAAATTCCCGATCACAATTAGACCCTGTTATTCTTAAGCCAATGGATTAGCATTGTCTCCTAAAAATAACATTTCTAAGCTCACCCCAACTATGGGCTATCTCTAAGTTTGTTAATCTTTCTCTAAACATTTATTCTTTGGTTACTCAGGAATCACTCATTGGACTTTAAGGGGTCATTTTCACCTTTATGTGTTCTCATATGATTTTTAAGAGTCCTTTTATCCCGATAGCTGTTTGGACAAATTGAGCATTTATGAGGTTTTTCCCCTGTGTGAATTCTCATATGCTGTCTCAGACAAACTTTCTGAGCAAAATCGCTCCCGCAGAGAGAGCATACATGAGGCCTCTCGCCCGTGTGGGTATTCATATGTTCCATCATAGAAGCTTTTTGAGTGAAACTTAAACCGCAAACTGAACACAAATGCGGCCTTTCGCCTGTGTGAGTTGGCATGTGTTGGTTAAGATTCGCTCTTTGAGCAAACGACTTGTTACAAATCGAGCACTGATAAGGCTTTTCACCGGAATGGATTCTCATATGTTGATAAAAACTCCCCCGGTGAGTGAAGCTTTTGCCACAGGTCCAACACTGAAACTGCTTAACGCCTGAGTGAATTATCATATGTCGGCTAAGGTTATCTTTTCTACCAAAATTCTTATTGCAAACTGAACATCGATAAGACCGTTCACCTGTATGAACGTCCATATGTTCTTTTAATGTCGCCTTTCTTTTATATGTCACATTACAGACTGAACATTGAAAAGGCTTTTCTCCCGTATGGGTTCTTGTATGCCTAATAAGAGTGCTCTTATAATCAAAGTCCTTATTACAAATTTTACATTGATAAGGTCTTTCACCTGTATGGACTCTGCTATGATATCTAAGAAGTACTTTATTAGCATAGCACTTATCACATTCTTCGCATTGATAGGGCTTTTCACCTTTATGGATCTTCTTATGTTCAGTCAATGAACATTGTTGTTCGAAACTTAAATTGCAAATTGAACACAAATAAGGTTTTTCCCCTATGTGAGTTGGCATGTGTTGTTTAAGACTCGCTCTTTGAGCAAAGGTCATTTTACAAATCGTACACTGATAAGGCTTTTCACCCGAATGGATTAACATATGTTGATTACGGGGCCACTGGCGAGCAAAGCTCTTACCGCAGACTGAACACGGAAACCTCTTCTTGTCGGAGTGTATTATCATATGGCCACTAAGGTCTTTCTTTCTAGCAAAATTCATATTGCAAACTGAACAATGATAAGGCTTTTCACCTGTATGAATCTCCATATGTCGTTTCAGAGACGCCTTTCTTGTATATGTCACATTACAGACTGAACATTGATAAGGCGTTTCCCCCGTGTGGGTTCTTGTATGCTCAGTAAGAGTTCTGTTATAAGCAAATTCCTTATTACAAATTTTACATTGATAAGGCTTTTCACCTGTATGGACTCTAGCATGAAATCTAAGAGCTACATTAGTAACAAAGCACTTATCACATTCTTTGCATTGATAAGGCTTTTCACCTTTGTGTGTAGGCATGTGTTGTTTAAGACTTACTCTTTCAGCAAAGGACATTTTACAAATCATACACTGATAAGGCTTTTCACCCGAATGGATTCTCATATGCTGATTAAATCTCCACTGGCGAGCAAAGCTCTTGTCGCAGACTGAACACTGGAACTGATTCTTGTCGGAGTGTATTATCATATGGCCACTAAGGTCTTTCTTTCTAGCAAAATTCATATTGCAAACTGAACAATGATAAGGCTTTTCACGTGCATGAACCTCCATATGTCGTTTCAGGTTTGCCTTTCTCGTAACTGTTACATTACAGACTGAACATTGATAAGGCATTTCCCCCGTGTGGGTTCTTGTATGCTCATTAAGAGTTCTGTTATAAGCAAATTCCTTATTACAAATTTTACATTGATATGGCTTCTTGCCTGTATGGACTCTGGCATGATATCTAAGAGCTACTTTATTACCAAAGCACTTATTACATTCTTTGCACTGATAGGGCTTTTCACCTTTGTGAGTTTCTAAATGTCGATTCAGAGCCGCTTTTGTTGCGTATCTCTTATCGCAATCTCTACAGTCATACTCCTTTTTCTTTACATGGTCTGGGGGCTGCTCTATATTATCAAATGTTTGCTGATTTTCAGAGCATTTGTCAGTCTTCTCAACAGAATGGGTACTAATATGTTCTTGAAAGTCACTCATAGAGGTACATTTCTCGTTGCATTCTGGGCAGAAGTGTATTTCTTTTCTTCCCAGCCTACGAGGCCTCTTGTCTTGCCAGGACAATTCCCCATCTGCAATAAAAATAATAAAAGTTTCATAATATACTTCCCTAACAAGCATTCAGAGGAAACAAAGCATAATAAATTGAAATTCAATTGCTTGGAATAATTGTCTGCTGCGAAGGAAAATGTGGAATATTTCATTTACAGTCAAGATTTTAAAAATGTTTACCCCCAAAGTGAGGCAACTGCAAGTTAATAACTTGTGCTGAAAATTATGAAATATAATACATATAGTTTCTTTAATGTACAATATATCTGGAACACCAGGGACTAAAGTTTGAAGATGTGAGAGCGATTGCCCTTCTAAGGCTCCCCTAAAATGCTTTTGAGGGAGAAATCTATGGAGCTTCTTGTAACCCCAGTATTACTACATGAGGACCCACTTTATCTACCCTAAAATTCCCATTGAGATTTCTTCTTCTATATTAAGTCTGAACGGAACTCTTAGGGGGTGTCGTTCAAAATCAACTGCAAATCAACTGCAACTTCACGCGTTGCAACACAAATTTTCATTCACGCAAGATATGCGCATTCAACAAGACACGCATGAAACAACTATTTTGATTAGCGCCTTCTGAGCAACTGCAACTTGTGGTCGATTGCAACTTTTGAACAACATCCCCTTAGTCTTAAATTGTCTAAGATGCTTAAAAGCATCTAAGTATTCTATTTAAAGCTCCCCTGAAAATTCTTAAATTCAGTCCTTGAAACACATATAGTGAACAAATTTTATTTTCCCCTAATTATGTATATATCAAGACTTCTCTTTTCATCAAACCTTTGGTTATAATTACACAAATAATCAGGAAAAAAGAATGGGTAGACCTGTGGCCCAAAAGCCAGATTCCACAATTTTCTGTCGAGTTGGCCTTGTTAAAGCTGCCTGCGACTATCTAAACATGATAAAAGTTCCTTGTGACCACCTGCCTCGCTGAACAGATCCCCATTCAAAAACAGCATATGCTGAACTGGGTTTTTGATCAGGTTTAAATAAATGTATCAAATCAAATAATATCAAACACTTATTTCTTATCTGCTTGTGTTAAATACCAATGGCTCTGACATTTTGTGCTCCAAATGCTCCATATCATTTAATGGCAGTGGATAATAAGGGTTATTTGACGAAACAGGTGGATGTATAATGGTATTTATATGCTCTAAATAATTACTCCGCTCCATGGAGCTAGGTGCTCCCCGGTCAAAGGTCATGCTCGGCAAAGGATATGGCTTGGGATTGGCCGGCGTGATCGAGGATTTTTCACCACTATGTGTTCTCATATGATTTTTAAGAGTCCTTTTATCCCTATAGCTGTTTGGACAAATTGAACATTTATGAGGCTTTTCCCCTGTGTGAATTCTCATATGCTGTCTCAGACAAACTTTCTGAGCAAAATTACTGCCGCAAACGGTGCATAAATAAGGCCTTTCGCCCGTGTGGATATTCATATGCTCGCTCAAAGTGCATTTGTGACTGAAGCTAGTGCCACAGACTGAACACAGGAAAGGCTTCTCGCCTGTATGAGTAGGCATATGTTGATCAAGGTTGCCTTGTTGAGCGAATGACTTGTTACAAATTGAGCACTGATAGGGTTTTTCCCCTGTATGCGTTCTTGAATGTTGAATCAAGGTTCCTTTCTGAAGGAAATTCTTGTTACAAATTGAACAATGAAAAGGTTTTTCCCCTGTATGAATTTTCATATGCTGTTTCAAACCATATCTATGAATGAATTTCTTATCGCAGGAGGTACACTGATGAGGTTTTTCCCCTATGTGAATTTTCAAATGCCTATCGTGGTCTTTTTTCAGGACAAATTTCTTTTCGCAAGTCGAGCACTGGTAGGGTTTTTCTCCAGTTTTGATATGGTGTTCTTTCAGAGCTCGTTTATTATCAAAAGGGGCATTACAAACTGTGCACTGGTATTGTTTCCTAGTATCAAACGTTACACCTTTGTGGATTTTCAAATGTCGATTCAGAGCAGATTTTCTTGCAAAATTCTTACTACAAACCGAACATTTATGAGGCTTTTCTCCCGAATGTGTTACATGATGTAGTTTCAAGTTCCCCCTTGTGGCAAAGCTCTTGCCACAGACGGAACACGAGTGCTGTTTCGTGCGGATATTTATACGCAGTGTGAGGTTGCCTTTGGGGAGCATTCGCCGACGTTGAGTGGTTTGAGGGAAGTTTAGTGTATCATGGCTGGTAATGTGTTCCTCATAGTCGGTCAATGATGAGCAATCCATGTCACAATCGGGACATTGGTATGACTGTTGGGTTCCAAACCTACGAGGTCGAGACATTTTCCTACCTGCAAGATCAAACGGTAGAATAAAAGAGAAAAGAATGGAAATAAGGATTTGAAAGAAATATAAACAGACCAATCGAATTTCTAAATAATCGTGGAAATGAAAGCTTTGAAATTGTATAACTTTGGAATGGATTATCCAATTTTGCTCAAATTTTCACAATTTGTTCATCTTCTTTTTCTTAATCTACTGGCAGCACATCAATGTTAGTGTAAAGTTATCCTTTAAAAAAAGAAAGCGGGTCAGGCCTATTTCAGACGGTCAGTCGAAGAAAGGCAACCCAACAACTTGGGGCGAGGGCACCTTATAGGTATCAATCATGAAGACAGGCTGGAGTATTAATCACTTTTTGTGACATTATGGTGTTTTTTTTTTATTTCAGTCAACTGTGACGAAGGGCACGTCATTCGGAAGTAGTACGTCATAGTTTTACACATCTGCTCATTGTTACGTCACATATAGTTGCGCATGTAACAATGAGTAGACGCGCAAAACTATGACGTACCACTTACGGTCGACAATGACTGTGATGAATGAAATTGAATTGCTAGTTGTTACGCAGTCTAAATATTATTCGTTCAGAAAAGGGCAATTTTTTTTTTACAGAGATGCCCACCATGAGGTCAAAATTAAATGTAAATAACAAGCAGAAACACAAAATTTAAAGTAAACACAAGAACAATAAATATACTCTGAGCAATTCACTTCAATCTGATGAAAGCCTCAATTTGTTCTGAAAATACCTCTCATGCATATTCTGGAGTGGTTGGCATCTCCGTGTATATCACAGAGCATTAACTTTGTGCAAAGTTCACAACCAAGATCAAATAATAATATAGAATGAAATTTCATTCTGGCCTAATCTACAGCATTTTACCTTTCTTTGATCGCTTGGGTACTGGAACCTCAGTTTCAGATTCCTCTTCCGCTTCTTCTTCAGCTTTTACGTCCTGATCCTCTTTGGAAGGTTCCTTCTCCTCCATCTATAGTGGATGACAATGTTTGGATAAGTAATGCATAATTCCCTCGTGATATCGCATTTTCCGTTATTCAAATTCCACCTTCCAAAAATTAGAATGACCTTTTCTCAAATGTGTCTTTTCTACCAGGGTCTGATTAATTGGAATGCACTCCCATCATACAACAATCAAAATCTATCAATATATCCAAATAACAATAACCAACTATTTCATGTAATGTAAGGACAATGTGATGTCCATGTAACAAAGGTAAATTGTGATATACTTGCTGCTTCAAATTCGTAAAAGGTTTTCAATCAAAATGATTATTACAGAGAAAACAGGTTGATTCTTTATCAAAAGTTGAAAGCTTTACAAGATCGGAATTGAGCTTAATTGTGAAATGACAAAATCCATAACCTTGTCATGTGGACATAACGAAAAAAGTTTACCTAACCCTATAGATGGAAAGAGCCATTTATCAACTTTAGAGTCTGAAAT
>BQKZ01009721.1:0-21925 GCA_036244855.1 Temnopleurus reevesii | reverse complement strand
CCCGACTCTTTGTTAATTCACAGTTAACTGCCTCAGAACAACGAGTCGGGGTGAATCGTGTTGCTTCCGGGGTCCTATGTGACCGGGGCTTAAACAACAAGTAGGATGAATTTGCGTAATCTTTTACTAAGTAGAAGCGGGTATAGTCCCTGCACACAAATATATGGGAACAGAATGATGCAGTCAATGAGTTAACCGTGTACTGGATATCCCATGTGCCCTTAAAAGGAGTGTCTAGCCAAAAATAATATTTTTTCAACAGATGAAGAAAAATTTGGTGAGCAGAACAAAAGAAAATTGAGTGAAATCGGATAACTTATAAGAAAGTTATGAATGTTTGAATATCTACACAAATTAGCAACTGATGACGTCATAGGTGCACAACTAACTATCAATGTTATAAAATGTTACTTTTTCCCCCATAATAAGATTTTCTCACAAGTGTAACTGTTGTATATCTTCATGATAGATACGTAGCTCCCGTATTTGGATGTTTACATTAATACAAATTTTGTGTCCTATATGAATAGGATGAATGGTTAGTTTTGTACCCGTGACGTCATCAAATTGGCAACATGTCTGGAAATTTGCACTGATTTGCCTGTTTTTCCTAACCTTAAAAATTCATAACTTTGTTATTAGTTGTGCAATTTTCCTCAAACTTTTTTGTTCTGCTCTCCAATTGTTTCTGCTTCTGTTAAAAAATTATTATTTTTGGGTAGACTCTTCTTTTAAAATTACAAAGAACTGTACGATATGTGCAAACTCATTTTGTGTAATACACAAACATTGGATTTCTTTTGACAGATAAATCCAGATTGACCCACTGACTTGTGAACAAGAGTGTCATAATGATCGTGCTTGTCACTAAAGCAAATAACCGATTTAAGATGAATATTTTTGAAAGCTATCGTCATGATTATGTCCTTTTTTCACATTGAAATCGCAATCACCAAATATTTTTTCGTTACAACATAAAAATTCATACACTCAGATACCAATTGCAACGAAAAACACATTAGAGCACAAATACGTAAATAAGAATCAACGATGCTCATATTAACTTGCTCTCATTATGTACTGTAATTCACCCGGCCGGTAAAAAAAACCCCAAAGTTTATAACTTTTTATTAGGTGTGTGGACAGAATATTCCTCAATACCCTAAAGACTATATGGGCAAATTAGACCCTTTGCAAATTGCCTGGATATTTTATGAGGATTCATCGCTAAATATAGACTTAACGATATGATTGTCATCAGTCATTCAACAATGATTATTATCATCTAAATTGATGCTTCAGATTTGACATGGACGCCTCAATAAATAAAGATCTGTCGTAAAAATAGTCGAAAGTCCAGCATTAGAAGATAGAAAAACAACGGCCTTGCCAATTTATAGGGCAACCGTTATTTATCTGAACACAATAATCGAAAAAAATATAAACCCCCTTTTGAAAGGAACATAAGAATTTACAGATAGCTATGTCTTTTGTGTGAAAGTAATAATGGTCCAGTGAGTTATGTATGAGGGATATTATCAGAGTGCAAACCTTAGAATTTTTGAAAGGCACACGAGCGGTTTTCGGGTGTAAATTGAGCAGAAAAGGGGGCAAATTCTTGTTTGGGTGTATATTTTTTGTTGTTATCAATGTGAATTCAAGATTTAATCCTACCATTTTACATGGTTCAGTTAACTACAAAAGTAAAATGTATCTATACTGTATGAAGAAAAAAGCCGCATTTTGCTATTTCTTGTCGAAGTGAATCTTATGGACACTTTTTTTTTCTCGGAATTTGCCCAACCATGCGCAATAACAGTGGAAACGGGAGTTCGCTGGGATAAAACACGATCATATTTTTCATTGTACCATAGAAGTACCCTTTACCTAATCCGTGGCGCATTGGGCTCACAAAATAAGCCGCGTGTGACTTTTGAAAAGTGCAAATTTCCCTTTTCGAGCCCCCCACAGCCCCCATGGTTCGCACTTGTTATATAGCACGCCTTTTATCGATTCTCCATTTGCATATGTCTGGGAAAGAATCATGTTGAACTCTTATTCTAAATTTGACACCAATCAATTTTTGAATATTTGTATACATGTGCATATATAGCCATGGGGGGGGGGGGGGGGGGGGGGGGGGGGGGGGGCTGAGGGGGCATGACATTTTAGAAAAGAAAAGTAAATCTGAATAAAAAGGGGGACGATAAAGAAGCGAGGGCAATGCTTCCCCATCAGATGATGCCATTAAAACATTGCACATTGTAGCTGTTGAACGGATTGTCGATTTTGATGAAAAAAATCAAAGTTTGTTCATTCTATTTTTCGCTGAAATCACGATAATTCCATGCAGAAGTAAGTTTCCCTCTATTCAAATCAAACAAAGTATGGAAATAAGACATCATCAAATTCGCTGCTTTGTGTTTGATACGTATTGGTTGTTTTTGTTTTCTTTCTTTACTACTAAACTGAGTTTACTTTATTTATTTATTTATCATTTCCCACTTGTGGGCGGATCACTATTATCAGCTGAAAGCTGTTTTTTTTTTAAAGGGGTCCGATACAGTTCGTGAGTTCGTGGTACTTTATCGTCATTGATAATAATTTTTCGTTTATTTACCTGTCCATGTTAGAAACCTTTCATATGCACATCCTTTTTTTTTTTGTCCGCGTATCTATCAAAACAAAAACATTAGGAAAACACCCGGGAACTAAACACAACAAAAGTCCATTTCCCCCTTATTGGAAGTAGCATAACTACATAAATGAATAGATAAATGAATAATAGATATGTATGTATAGATGAATAAAGTGATAAATATATAATTATGTAAGTAAGTAAGTAAGTAAGTAAGTAAGTTAAGCAAATAAGTAAATGATTGAATTTACCTTTTCCCTTATTAATTCATAAATAAATTGAATTACAGTAATTTTCAAGCAAATTGACAAATTTGTGTCACGTATTAAGTATTATATCATGCACCCCTCTGGAAGTAACGACCCTTTAACGCTAAAATTCATGGATACAGTATACATTAATATTGATTCCAAATTTGGAATATTCCTGAAAATAAGATATGCTTTCATGGGTTAAAACGTGTAATCATAAACAATAGATATTAGTTAATAGTCTAGAAGTGCATGATATACTTCATAACACGCGACCAAAAGCTTCAATTTTGCATGTAAAATCACCGTCATAATCGATTTTTCAAAATCATTAAAATGTTCATAACTTTCTTATTTTTCGTCCGATTTCGTTCAAACTCTTTTTGATCCATTTGTCTGATTTTCTGCGTTCAATCAATGCAATATATATGAATAAAGTGTATCTCTATGTCCTTATCTCGCCAAGATAAGAAAGACTTTACGTACGACTTTACGTTCGACTGGTATCCCTTCTTGCGCGTAATCATTCATAATATTACGCGCATTTAGCGCAAGAAGGGATATCAGTCGAACGTAAACATGGTAAAGTCGTGCGTAAAGTCTTTCTTAATATCTTGGTGAAACACCTCCCTGGATATGTGATGATGCTGTCAAAATCGATTTTTCAAGATCATCAACATTTTTATAACTTTCTTATTTCTCTTTCGATTTTGTTCAAACTCTCTTTGATCTGTTTGTCTGATTTTTTCTGCTTTGTAGTCAATACAATACCTACATATATGAATCAAAATTCAGTAATGTGTGTTTATTTTCTTATCTCGCCAGGATATGTGATGGTGCTGATCACAACACACTATATCTTCATCAGGGATATTATGCAATCTACCGGCGATTTCTCAGATGACCTTCACTAACAGTACTTCATGCATGACCGAATACTCATCTTGTGTCACAGGCGACCGGTTCTGGGCAGGCGACTGGTTCCGTCGCAACGAATCGCTTTGGTATTTACACGCCGATTGGATCTGCAACCCGCAACCAAACATGTTTCTCTGACGTATCCTGCCAGAGTTTTTATAGATCAAGATCTTTTAGGAAGATGTTTGTGTTTGTGTGTGTGTGTGTGTGTTTGTGAGTGTAAATATATAGAAACTCTGAAAGGGGTGTTGTTCAAAATCAACTACAAATCAACTGCAACTTTGCAAATTGTAACGCGCATTTTCATTCGCGCATGGTATACGCATTTTACAAGACGTGCATGAAACACTGATTTTGATTGGCACGTTTCGATCAACTGCAACGCGCTATTGATTGCAACTTTTGAACAAAACCCCCTAAGACCGTACTTTCGGGAAAATAAATTTCAATTCAATTCGGCAAAAGTTTACCGAACATAAAAAACATAATGTCGAAACAGTTGTTTGGGGGGGAACAACTGATTTTATACCAGATGGTTGATGAACACTGAAAATTTTGTTAAGGACACTCGTTGAAAAAAAATTGGGTTACTTAGAGGGAGGACGGGGAACCTTCTTCCTTATGTTTAAATTAATGTAATGCCGAATGTGTCATGCATGGCACTGTTATGTGCAGGTGTGTATTGCTTTATCTAACATTTCAAAGTAGGCCTATGTGTCTTATCAACATTTCGTATCTCAGAGGTGTAAACGTTTTGTTTGCACACTCATCGACTGCTTTTGACAATGTATATGCCGAGCATTATTTACTTTTTGCCTACGCAAATGGCAATAATAGTTCACCCGTGATGTCATTAGCAGCAATTAACATTGAAAAAGTAAACTGGTACATGCAGACTCGAAGTGCATAGTCCTGATTTTTATTTCCATAACAACAGACAGCTCGGGCCCGCACCCCCTCAAGGTCAAAGTCAAAGCTAGGGGGTGCCAAAATTTAGCTAAAAAGGGCGCCAAATTGCGGATGAGGGGGTAAAATTGGAGGTGATGAACATCTTTTTTTTTTCGTTGTTTCTGCTCTAATAGTCTGCTCCATATATTCGCGCAAAATTTCAAATTGGCGAGCCCCCGGTTCTCCAAATTTCTTGTGTGTGCATGTGAATAATTATTTTTTTGGAAGGTTACGTTTTATATTTAAATTGACTGCATGAAGCTAGCAAAGCGATGCTTTTGGAATACATGTAATGTATGACTTGAAAAGGTTTTGAGTAATCGACCGCTTTGCTCGCTCTCGTCTATCGCACAAAACAGAATATTGAAATAAGCACAAGTGAAATGTATTCATGTTCATACGGTTGATTAAGATTTGTCCTTGATTTCTATCGGGTATCTAACGACTGGCTTTTTAGATTTCAGCTATTAATCCGATAATCTAGATAATTCTGCACAATAGTGTTTACCTGTCTTAGCGGAATACGCCCCTTAAACCTAAATTATTTTATCCGAAGTCCACTTTACCTCGTTAAAGGAAGACAATTGGTATTATGGATATGGTTCGAATGGATTTTTGTATATGCCTGCAATGATCTTAAGTAGATAATATCTTAGTCAACAATAAGAACTTAGGCGCATATACGTGTTTGCACTGCAAATAAAAGGGGGGGGGGGATACAAAAAATCTGACATGCAAAAACAAACCTTCTAAATTTTATTTCTTCATCCGGTGAGCTGACAAGTACAAAAAAGGGTTCCTCGGCCTCTTTTTCATTCAAATTTGGTTGGTTGTTATATATAACCTTTTTTTTTTTTATTCAAGGTAAACACAAAGCCTACACGTTGTTTGATAAACAACTACGAAGTTGTATATAAATTTGTGTGATTTTTAGAAATTTTACGGGGACACCCAAATGTCCCCTCCTGTTTACGGGCCTATGAGACGTGATTCTTCATTCTATTTGAAGAACGAAAGTTTTCTAATTGAGGAATTTTGGCACATTACTTTTAGGTGTAGGTAAATTGCTTCCTAATCAGATGGCCATATTTTCTCTTAGTGAAACGGACTCGAATTGTAATATATTCATACTTTATGACAATTCAATTTGTATTTATATTTTCACACGCGGGTCGTGACGACCAAAAGTGCCGACAATAATGTTTATCAATCTGTGTTGTAAATAGAAGGTGCCTTTATCCACCAGTATTGTTCCCTATAAAGTGCCTACACTAGGAACATGGAAGCTGAAGAAAGTGGGAAAAATGAATATCCCTCGCTGAATCATTGAATCCTTCACAATGAAAAGAAAGGAGTGAGAGATGATGTCCAGCGACAAATTTGAAAGAGGAAACACTTATGCCTTTCATCATGTTCATGTGAGGATGATTGGTGTGTTTACTAAAAACACGACATAAACTATTTTCGAAAAGTTAAGTCGAACGCAGACAATAGATCCGTACACCGTGTATTCAACTGTACGGACACAGCAATGACAAGCCGGTTCCGATTTCATTAGCATTACAAAGAACCATTGAAATTGCGCTCGACTTAACTTTTCGAAAATAATTTATATCGTGTTTAAAGTAGATTTAAAATCGTGCACGTTTCTTGCTGATGAATATTTACGTGGTATTTCTTATACCGGTTAGTAACATTGTAACTACAATAATTGGAATCCACTTTGCACATTACTGTCTTGTTGCTATGTCGGGTAAGCCTCCGGGTTGCCAAGAACGACATTTATGTACAGAGAACGCATACAATTTGAATGTATTAGTTAGCCCATCTGGGCCCTTAACATAGAGGTTTGCGATTAATTGCTAATCTGATAGCAATCGATATCAATCGCAAGTCTATGGCAAATCATAAACTATAGTTTGCAATTGATCGCAAAATCAAATAGCGATTAATCGCAAACCTTTATGTTACAGGGGTCTGTTGTTACAAATCGGTTTGAGAAATACCACGTCATATACTTTCGTTGGCATGAAACTCGCATAAAATTATTTGAATCTATATTAGTAAACCGGCCTATTAAATTGAGTTGCTCTTAATTTCTCCACTCGCTTTGGGGTGTTGCTAGAAAGTTGCAATTCATTGCATAACAATGACAGATAATTTGCAATATGAATGCGCTTCTAACAAAAGACGCGCATATAACGATGAATTTGATTGGAGTGTGGTGACCAACTGAAACCTACCATTAATTATCACTTTCTAGCAACACCCAAATATATCTTTCATGTTCTAAGTGTTTTATCCAATGCAACTGAATAATTTGTGTATTCTTATTAAATAATATATATATATATATTTGTAAAAGTTTATTCTAACAATTCTAAAGCACCGTGTCTGTTTGTTAATTTCTTCGGCTTCCTTCTTACCCATATTTCTCCTGGGTTGAGTGAAGCGCAATGCTAGTGAATACTATGTAGTGGAAAATGATTCAATGCATTACTTTTCTTCTTGATCGTTCGTGCGTATAAGATGGGTATGTTGTGAGGGATATTTCTATAACACTAATTATTTGGTGTGTGTTGGAATTAATAAATTGATTATATTAATCTGTATACTAATCTTGCGAGATTGCGACATAATTATGCCATTTTGGCAAACGCACTATGTGCGTGCCTCATATACGGCGCATAAGTCTCCGGACACAGCAAAGGTACAATTTATTTCCTTATCGAGTCAAATCACTAAAAAAGAAAGTTATTATCTAAAGAATGGTACCTCATTTGTTTCATTATACATTATTTTATTTACCAAACATATCATTCATATTTCAAACTGATGTATCCATTCAAATCCCCAGTAAGAACGAGACAACAATAATATCAATATTTTATTACACATTCTGCAGCTTGTCCTTCATACCTTTGGACACTTCAAAGGGAATAACTCAGCTGTGGAGTACTTTTCTGAAACTAATTACCATGTTATTCTTTACTATCAGGGCAAATCGTACTCCCTGAGACCGGGAGATTTTTTTTCATTCATTTTTTTTTTAAATTTTCCCTTCTGCAATAATTTGTTTTTGTAAAGCTTCAGCAAAATTATCGGTAATCTTTCAAGCCAAATCAAATGTTTTACATTAAATGTTCACTTTTAATAGGCCCTTTCTCAGTTCTTTGTATTTCTTCTCATTCTTCCCTTTTCTCCTTCTCCTCTTTTTCTTCTTCTCCTCTCCTGCTCATTCGTCTTCCTCCTCTTCTTTTTTCCTCCTCCTCCTTCCTCCTCCACCTCTTCCCATCCTTCAACATCCTCCTCATTTTCTTTTTTTTTAATCTTCTTTTTTTTCTTCTTTTCCTCCCTTCTACCTTCTTACCCTCCTCCTTCTTCCTCCTTCTCTTTCTTCTTCTTCTTCATCATCTTCTTCTTTTTCTTCTCAATTCTTCCTCTTCTCATTCTTCTTCTTCTTCTTCTCCTTCTCCTCCTTCGCAATCTTCTTATCCTCCTCATCCTCCTCATCATTCTCCTCCTCCTCTTCCTTCTTCTCCATCTTCTTCTTCTCCTCCTCATCATCCTCCTCCTCCGCATGTATAATGGTCTTCACCTGTTTCTCTTATCCCTCCCTACATTTACATTTTTATTTTCTAATAATCAATTGATCAACAGATCGGCTTTCCCTATCAATCATAGTTCAGATTCTCGTGTCGTGAGGTCATAGCGCTCTCACAAAATTGTTTAGAATCTGAGCTATTCCAATCCCAAAATTGCTGTGACACGGTAACCCGTTAATCTACAAACAATTGAAGTATATTTGTATACGTAAAATGGATAGGGCCTATATATATATATTTTTTTTTTGTGCCTTGATAGGCCAAGTGATTTTTTGTTTCTTCTTTCTATTTTATGCTCATGTTGGTCGAAAAGAAATAAATTATATTTGTCTAATCTATTGATCGTTCTGTGTGTTTTTTTTTTATTTTTAAAAGCACTTATCAAATAGTCACCGATTCGCAGTGTGAATAAACATACACATACGTATTAATGGTCTATTCACATATTATTTGCATAAAAGTTCATCCACACAACTGAGCCTGTCTCAAATCTGCGGTTGGTTAAAAAAATGCACAAAAAAAATGAGGCCCTCCACAAGGATTAAAATTCATTTTGTCTAATGATACGTACCTCATGTTCATTACACTGCACAAATATAAGCAAAATTATTTAATACGTTTTCCCTGAAATAAAAGTTGAAAATAGAGTTTTAAAAAAGGACGTATTGTCAAAGCCAAGTTATATTGGCCTTGAGAGTGAATATGGCTGAGAGTGAATTTGTATGGAGAATTCTTATTTTGCTTTCAAAATTAGCCATGCGCACAATCAGAAATAGTTGACTATATTTTAATCTCCGCGGGGGGGGGGGGGGGTGTATACCGAGCAGTTCATTGGTAACTGGATGATCACCATCAAGTTCAAAATCATTGTCAAACTTGTTTATTCAACTTCAAAATGACAATTATTTTTGCTTATGTAAATCCCGAAATAAGCAGTGGACCTTAATATGGAAAAGTCAAAAAAGGAAAAAAAATGCAAAATACGTTGTTATTTTTTTTCTTCAAGCAAACAAACAACGCGACGCCGAAAAAAAACCATATACCTACATTATGGTCAATAGCATGCAGGGATCGCCATTGAATTTTTAACTTTTTCCTTATGATTTTGCACTCAATCATGATCTATATGCTGTGCATTCCATGGTGACAAAATTACATTTGGGGTTATAGATGTAACGGGGAATATTCAATGATCTTAAAATAAATACTAATAAAATGGCCACTCCCCCCTGAATGAAAAAAATATAAAGAATGAAAGGAATAAATAAATAAAGAAGCACGAAGGAAATTTAAAAAAAAGAAAGGAAGAAAGGAAGAGAGAGAAAGAAGGACAGAGACAGAAGAAAGAAAGAAAGAAAGAGAGAAACAAACAAAAAGAAAGCAGTAAAATATACAGAAAGAAAGAGAAGAAAGAAAGAACGATAGATAAGAGAGAAAGAAGAGAAAGAAATGAAGGAAGAAAGAAAGAGGGAAGGAATGAAAGATAGAAAGGAAAAAAAGAAAGAAACAAGAATGAAAGGAAGAAAGTAACGAAAAAAAAGAAAGAGAAAAAGAACATAAAGAAAAAAGAAAGAAAGAAAGAAGAAAGTGAAAAAAAAAGAAAGATAGAGAAAATGGGTCCCGGGGTGGGGAGGCACGTTCCCCCTATATGTCCCTTGGATCTGGCAGTACATAATGCAAAAAAACAGAGTGTCAATGTCACATTCTAAGAAAAGTGTTTAGAACATAACACCAGTGCTGGAATACACGGATATATCTATCTACTGTGGTGTTGAAAAAAATACATTCTATTCAATTTCAATATCAACTACAGTCAATTACTGTTTTATCTTTTTATTTTATGCATTTGAGCGTTGTGACCGCGGTTTTGGCGGTGAACTGATTAACTCTGAAATAGCCTTATTTACGTCTTTCAACTTTGTTGCGTTCTTATGTTGAATCTAAATGTTGAACGTAGTGGTCGCTCTTGCAAAAAGGAAGGCAATCATGATTTAGGTTCCGCGAGTCAATATATTGAAGGATCTTTCGAATATCTATCATCATCATGATGGTCGTCATCATCAACGTCATAAACCACTATCATATTTTACAGAAGAATCTTCTTCATGATCATTCATCTGACCATCAGAATCACCCTCACATTATACAAATATCGTTATCAACATGACATGTATCATCATATTTATCATCATATTCTTATCCCGATCACCATCATCATCACCGTCATCATGATGACGATCATCATCACCAACACACCACTGTTATTAACATCGCCATCATCACCACCACATCATTATTATTAACATCACCATCATCATTGCCTTCAACATCATAACCCCCACCATCATCGTCATCATCACAATCATAATCACCACCAGTCATTACCATCATTGCAACCTACATTACTTCCATCATCATCATCATCATCATCATCATCATCATCATCATCATCACCACCACCACCACCATCATCATCATCATCATCATCATTGTCGTCGCCACCACCACTACCATTATCATCATCACCACCACCGTCACCATTATCATCATAAACAGCAGCAGCACTATCATCATCATCGACATCATCAGGAGCATGATTGTCATCACCACCAGCATCATCATCATCATCATCATCCTTCTCCTCAACACCACCAACACCACCACTATCATTATCATCACCATCATCATTATCATTACTATTGATGACAAATGTGACACTGACAAATATTTTTTGTAAATTTTACTGATCATTTTTCTTGAATTCTATTGCCACAAATATTCACAATCATACATAAAATAATTGTAATACTAATATATTTAACAAAATATATACAAACACTTTTTCATCACAATAGTACAAAACTGAAATTAAAGGTGGAAATCATTCAAGGAATTTAAAGACCAAAACAATAAAGGTAATACATGTATAATTATTCTCATTAACTAAATCATATATCATATCTTTCAATATATTTTCATTATTCAATATAACAGTTATAGGAGGAATATTCTGTAACAAATTGCACTTTTGTAAGTGTTGGCAAATAAATAAATTTTCAAATATATTATACATCGAACAAGGTATAGCATTTAAAGTGGATTCACGCGTACAAATCTTGTTCAATGAAAGTCCTAGAGATTGACTTATTGATACCCTAAATAATATTGTCAAATGATTCTGACCTTTAACTTCTTACATTCAAAATTGGCAATGTTTCAGGTGATGTTCAAAGTACTGCACTTAAATAGGAATGGTGGTACAGTGGAAACTCAGTATAACGAGGTGCTTGGGACCATCAAAAATACCTTGTTATAGCAGTAATCTCTTTAGAGCAGATATATAAAATTAAAAAAAGGTTATGAAGAGCTGGGACCAGGTTTTTTACCTCTTTACAGCAGATATTTTGTTACATCAGATCTCTTTATAATGAGTTTCCACTGTAATATAAACATAAAACTGTTTTTAAAGATAAATCAATTTTAGATTTCAAGCATATATATGCATTGTATAATATCATTCTAACAGTTAAGCGTAAAAGAGAAAGCTACTGTTCACCTGCTTTCCCATAGGGATCCTACATGAAAACAGGTATTAAAGTCAGTAGCATTCATCTTTTCGCTTGAATGTACATGTACATCAATATAATTTCATTGTTCAAAATCATGGAATGAATACAGACTTTCTCACAAAAATAAAACAAAATAAAACAACAAATCTACAATTGTATTGTACTTTAGCCTTCATCAATTCTTGTTTCACAGAACTGTTGAGAATAATGTTCCACTGTACAATGCGCAATATCACTGCATGATCATTGATTATTTTTCAAACATTCACTAGCACATTCTTGCACATACAAATACTATAGGCTGAAAGACAAATTTCTTGCTATACACTGTGAATGACAATATCAAAACAATAAGCATACTCCACTATAAGTGAAAACAAAATTGCATACTACTGTACTTGCAAGCCAAATAAGTATGGTAATCGCCCAATTCAAAGAGCACCTAACAGTTTGTACAGTGCAAACTCATAAAGACAACAAAGAGTTCTCTTCTAAAGAGATTTCAAATAAAGGTAACTTTCCCAGTCAAAACAATTTGTATCATTTTAAGAACTATATCTACAGTGGGCATATCAAAAATCCGTCAGAAAGTTGGGGTGTCTTCATCCACAAAGGCATGACAAGCAAAAAGAAACAGAGAGAGGGTAAAAAGGTCTACACTTCAAAATGAGGAATGTGTCAAAATAGCACAATAGCAATCATTCAGGGGTGAGATCACCAATAGAGTTGGGTAAATGTAGTTTGGCGCACACTGCACGCCACTAAAGGAGGAGGGGGGGGGGGGGGGGGGGGGGCTCCCCCCCCCTCTTCTGGACCTGCCTATAAATATTGTAAATTCCAGAAAGCACTTTCATTTGGTCCCCATGACCTTGTTATATCAGCTTCCCACTGTATAATTCCAGATTCATGTAACTAGATAGTTTCCATGGTACAGCTAAATCTCACAGACATAACAAACCCTTGTAATAAGTTATAACCCTTGTAATAATCTATTTTGGCCCTGATATGATATAGAAAGGTTTCTATAAGACGTATTTCTCTGGTCACAAAGACCTTGTTATAATACGGCTCCACAGCAAATAACGAGACCGAGTCTCTATCGTGCATATCTTCTACTGCTTTTTTTTTTTTGGAATGTATAAAATGCCATCCATTATAATATCAGATATTAGAATTTGAAAGATCCATATCTTGGAAATGGCTGCACCAATGTTTTAGAAAAAAGAGAGAATAATATTGATTTGATTTGATGCATGAAAATGATTGCCATGCCCGACAACTTTTGTGGAACTCCCCAAAACATTGGAATTGTAGTGTATGCTAAATTGAACTTGGGTAGTCATAAAGGAATGGTCTATAAAACACTATATTGCTAAAAGTATATATATATACACAAAATATATGGCAATGTAAATTGAGTTGTCTTAACTACATTTGGAAAAAAATTGCACAGACATGAAAGAATATAAACAAACTTCGTAAACTATGATGAATAATGCAAAAATGCCAACCGTTCCCTAATATGCATGAGGCATATTTTGATATAAATTCAAGGCTTTCATGATTAGCAAATTGCTCAGAGTATGGCTAAGATACCCTTTCATTATTTGTTCATACAATTTATACCAGCCCTGCTTTATACACTCAAACCTACATCCTGTTTGTTAATAGGAAGGTTGCTGGGATTAAGTGTGAGAGTGCCCATACGAATATACAGTATATTCTGGTCTTGATTGCTCTCACTTTTGTTCAGCTGTTGCGTATCCACATTCTCAATTTTTACCTCATGAACATTCCGGAACAGTTGGCATCTCTGATAATCTCTGCAAATAACATTAGTACTATGGTGATCAGTTAAGACATGCAAGGTGATCTCATCAACTGAATACAAATAATTAAGTACTTTTGTGGAATGAAACAAATATTTCAAGACAATTCATGAGAATCTACTAATTTCTTGGTTCAAATAGGTACATCATATCAAGCCAAGCACCCACATAATTGTTAGCATAGATTGTGCTTATCATTTATGAATATGCAAGAGGTGTATTTTCATTTTAATTCCAAGGCTTTCATTACATGTGACTGGGTAAGATTATTTTCATTGCTATTGTGTTTACTTCCACTTTTGTTCATCTGTCAAATTATTCACATTTCAAATTTTTACCTCATAAATATTCCGGGACAGTTGGCATCTCTGATAATCTCTCCAAATGAAATTAGTAAGTATGGTGATCAGTCGAGACAGACAAGGTGACTTAATGCATCAACGGAATACAAATAATCAAGTACTCTTGTGGAATGAAACAAATATTTCAAGACAATTTATGAAATCCTACAAATTTCTCAATTCATGAGTGCATTTTATGAAGCCAAGCACCTACATAGAATGTAAGCACAGATTACAAACATTAAGTCAATTTTGCCTAAGTCAAATATATTGGGACTAGAGAAATAGCCTTGATTTAGCGAAAATTCGTCTGACGGGGGATAAAATCAATAGAATACATAGAGAGGAGGACTTGCAAAGCTCCTCGACTAAGGAGATATGTGACTTATGCGATGTCGATTTAAAGTATGTAAGCAAGGTTGACTGTACAGTAGCAGTTAGCAGTACTTTTATTTAATTACGGTAGAAATTGTGCCAAAATGACATCATCATTTCAGTTGTGTAGCTGTGGCAGTGAAACATTTGTACAAATGTAAAGTCTTTCAATGATAGGAAAAATGTCCCAAGATGAAATACAATTTTTTCATCAAATTATTCAACTTTATATGAGAGGTTGACTTTGCCAACTTTGGTTTAAAGAAAAGTTACAAATCTAGTCTTTTATTGAAAAAATGTTGAAATTGCTAGCATCATCAACTAGGCATTCTGATTTACTTGTATTCTGAGTGTTATTTACATTTACATGATAGTAATCATCACCTTCCTTCATTTCCCTGTTTCTGCTTTTTTTTTTATTTCATTTAATATATCTAACAACCCCCCCCCCCACAAAAAAAAAACAAAACATGTTTTGCAATTCTCAACCTAATTTGAGAATAAGACTATGAGTTAATTATTTTCTCTTACATGTGCTGTAAGACCCAATAAAATAATTGTTTGGATGCCCTCCACCGACTGACGCTCTAAAAATAGCCAGACCTGATATTCTTCTTTTTTTTGCTCTTCATCGAAATTGAAAAATCACAGTAAAATTATAAGCAAACATGTGAAATATGTCCTGTAAAGATATTTACAAATGTTCTTTGATTTTTCATCCCCTTTTAAGCTTCATGTTCACCATGGAAAATGTTTGAAAAAACTTCTGACCAACCAACGATTTAAAAAAAAGGCCTTTGGAGGGTATCCAAACAATTTTTTTTCTTGCCCTTTCCTTACTCTTCTTCTTCTTCATCTTCATCCCTGATGGCATCATGCAGCCACTGCTTCTCCTCATTGTCCTCAGAGTCACTGCCAAAGGCTCCTCCTTTCGTCATGTCCATCTCCATGTCCGATTGCAGCAGCTTGGCGTACATGAAGCGCTTCTTGGTGGGTAGCCTACATGCACAGATGATAAGGACGACTGTCCAGATCAAGGCCAAGATGGCCGCTGCGACGAAGATCAGCTTCACCGAAAGGAAGCCGTAGAGGACACCCCAGAGGATGCTGCCGAGGGCCATACCAAGGCCCTGCTCCAGGGCTAACACGGTCACCTGGATGGCTTTGCCCATCCCTGGAGGAGATGCCTCGTTGAGGAAGGCCAGGATGCAGCCTCTGATGGCTGAGCGGCCGAGAGCGTGAAGGATCTGGATGGGGACAACAGCCCAGGGCGTCCATAGGATGGAGTAGTAGAGGTTCTGGAGGCCAAGGCAGGCGGTGCCCAGGGCGAGGAGCCAGACGTTGCCCAGCTTCTGCACGAGCCAAGGCGTGAAGATCATGGACATTGGGAGTTCTGTCATGTAGGCTACAGCAAGGCTCACACCCATTGTGGTTTCCAGTCCTTCAAGGTCTTGGATGAGCCAGAACAAGAAGCCATCACTGCAGGAGGATATCATGGCTGCCATGACGAGAGTAGCGCACATCACTGCTGTGTGACCATCGCTATACAGGAACTTGATGCTTTTGAGGTATTTGCCTTCTTGCTGGGTTTTAATCTTGTGGCTGAGAGGAACAATGATCCCGACCAGAAACACAACGCCAATAAATGCTGCACTTAGGTAGAAATGAATGGTCATGCGACTTGTGTTGCCGTAGAGAAAGCACCCTGTGCTGTCAACTACCAGAGCGGAAACAAGACCCATGATGGCAAATGCAGGCATGGTGAGCAATGATGGTCTCTTATATTTATCAAGTTCATCAATGTTGTCAAGTTGGTGGTAAAGTGCTGTATCACACATGTGCTCAATGGGGCCAGCAAAGATACCTGTAATAATAACCACCAGAAGAGCAAACCAAAATGTTCTTGAGGAACTGTGTACTGATGCCACAATATCTTGGACAGTACTTCCAACAGTTGGCTGTTCGGTAATATCTTTCTCCTTGGAGGAATTAATATCTTTTCTCTCATCAGCAACACTCCTCCTGGCACGACTTCTGGAGAACCGCTGACTACCTGATGAAGGTCTCCCAGCTCCATTTCTCAGAAGCCAGTCCAGGACATCTTCCCTGTAACCATCATTGTCCTCTTCATTTGGTTGCAACCCTTCTCGATCCTGATCCCAGTCCCAGGCAGGATACCTCTCCCTATCAAAATCCGTCTCTCGATCAGTTTGCCAGTTCCATTCCGGAGCAGTGTCATGAGACTCCATGTACCTTCCAGGATACGCTGGCTGACCCCTATACCTTTTCCTGGGCAAATAGCCATCATCCTGCGACCGCGGGTCCTGCACTCTATTGTACGGTCTGCTATAAGCGGGTCGGTGACGACTGCGCACAAAGGTTTCAACGGTTGGAATTGATGCCTGGTCATCAAATTCCTCTGTTTTATGATTCAACATATTTTCATATTGAGGCTGAGCAACTTGTGCAGGATCTTCTTGATCCACTATGTCTTCTTTCTGGATCAAACTTTCACTGTTTTCTGGCAGAGTATCCGTATCCTTCTGGAGCGTTGCAACTGTGACAGGCAAATTCTTGCTTACTGGGACCGTAGACGAAATCACTTCCGCATCATCCGGAGGTTTAGATGAGAACTTCATCTTGGCAGTTGTCGCCTTGTTCACTGACGTAGTAGCAGGAGGTACTTCGGTTTTTGCTTTTGTTACAACCTCAGAATGACTGTCATTGCTTTGAAGCTCTAACCCAGCATTAAAAAGCATACTTGATGATGATGATGTTGCGTTCGCGTTATCGCTGGAACCATGACAGTAGTATTGGAAGAGATTGCTTGAGCTAGGGATAATAGTGAAGCCTAGCACCCCTCCCAAGTAAAGGACGATAGCCAGGAGCAGGAACACCCTAGCAGACTTGAACCTTATCAGGAACCTCCCAATGCAGGATGCAGTGCAGGCTACGACCAATCCCTGACAGCCCAATACGATCCCCACCTGCGCTGCCGTCAAGCCCAGCTGTCTCAGGTAGATGGAGACGTACGGAACGAAGCACGCCTTGGCAGCGGAAAGAGCGGTGAAGAACACTCCAGTCATCAACAGGAGCACCTGGAGATTGACTTGCTTCTGCTTTGCCATGTTGGATCGTTATGATGAACTCCTTCTTGGAAATTGTAGCTTTTACTGGGGATGATCCAAGGTTACAGCTTGAGATCTACATCAGGTGACGAACTAGAAGCACTCTTCTTTCAGCAGATCTCATAAACGATAATGTATTACGTGTCAAATTTCTCGGTCAAAGTGACATTTCATCTCCAGTTCTTCTCTCTGATCTTTCATCCATCTGATTGATAAGTACTTTGGCTTGAGCGTTTTGTCAGAAACTTTAAGAGGCTCTTTTTTCCTTGTTGATATGTTACTGGCCTTGTGAACGATATATGACAATACATGGAGGGTACAGTCCACAACAGGTCTGCCTCTAACGATTCCAGGGCAAAAGGTTAGCGTTGAAGTTTAGAGCACATCAGCGTCACCTGTATGGATAGTGAGATAAATGAAATAAAATGAATAAAAGAGATTAATATGAAAGCGGACTGATGTACATTAGACTCTAACTTTCAATTCTTGCCAGGAGATCTATTGCTTTGAGTTGATTTTACAAATCTCTCACACTCTCACAATTTTAGAATTCACTTCCCAAGCTTTTCACACACATTCATCCCTTCCATTCAACCATTTTTTCAACAGAAATTAACACTTTATCCAATGAACATAACTGTGTTATATCATGAAATATAGTTACCTACATCTAGTGAAGTTGTAGACATATTTGTACAAATTCAATCAATGACAAAGTACATACATATAACACTGAACATTTCTGGCTCAAAGTGATAGTCCGTCTAGCTAAAGACTGAGGTGAATTTATTTCAACATTATCTGATAACTGCTCTCTCAGAATTTCATTCCGCTGACTGACCAAAGTGCTCTTCATATTGGCTTCACTGTTATGTTTGAAAATTATACAGGCATGTCTGCCTAAGTAGAATCTCTTGGGATCACAATAATCTATTCCACTTTGATAGAAGAGGTCGGTGAGCTGAAAAAACCATGTATCTCAAATACGAAAATTTTTAATAGAGCCCTAAAACACGGCTACATTAAACACTATAGTGAATGGGAAAAGGACTAAGTACTGTAGCACAGACACTCAGTCTTTTCAAATTAAAGCCTCAAATTTACACAGAACAAAGTGCATCACCCAATTTTTACAAAAGAAGTGAGATACAAGGTTTCATCAGCCCACCAACGATGTTTGACATGATTTTTTTTTAAAGATCACATTGACGTAGGAAATCATTTGACAAATTTGACTGAGGCAGAGTTGACTGTTGTTTATAAAAGTTTCTTTGTTCTTTCTTGGTTTATACTTGCCTTGTGAACTTGTCCAAGGCTTTTCTTGAGGATAGGTGCAGTGCCAAACAGGTCCGCTTGCTTGAAATCAGTCCTGGGTATTGATAGGTTAGAGCCGAGACCACTTCATCTTCATCTGTATGTTTAGAGATAAATGAAGTGTAAAGAATCAGCAGATTATTAAAGCTCAATAAAGAAAAACAAGGAAGATAATAATGACTGATGACTTGAGCCTTTCCACATTTGGTAGAATACCTACTGCTTCTAGTCAATTTCACTAACTCCTGATCTCCCGCTAAGTTTGAGTTCCACATTGCTGAGTTGTATTAAAAGATGATCTTTCTTTTCTTTTCAACCAGCTTTCTAACAAAATGAATTCAATACTTTAACCATTGATAACTTTTATTTCTGCAGATGGAAGAGTAAACAGGCATTAAAAATTATTCTTGATTGCATTTTGGGAATCACATGAAAGATATTTCTAAGTCCAAAATATGAATCTGAGGAGGCCGGTTAAAAATGTATGTTTCTTGCCTATAAATGTTACAGAGTATTTCTTAAACCTGCAGGCTGGTACTAAATAATAAAACTGTAGTACTTTGAATCAAGTCTTCATACATTACTTGTTGCTATGCCGAGCAAGCCACAGGCAAGCTTTCGGGTTGCCAAGAACAACGCCTGTGCCCATAGAGTACACATAAAATTTAAATCTAAACCAGCCTACTGCGATTATAATCATCTGCAAATTCATCAGTGCAGAGACATTTTGATGCATTGCTTGGGGTTGGATTCTTTAGATGTCATATCCAGTAGTCACAATCTAGTCAGACATAGGGGCATTGCTAGAAAGTTGCGATCAATGGCAAATCAGTTGCAAATTGAAAGGCGCAATTTCAGTTTGCGCTTCTAGCAACACTCCCATAGGGTGTCCTAGTAGGTTGGGTACTGTACACATGCAGACAAATGAGTTTGAATAATGACATACTTCAATTAGTCAATTTTGATGTTGTATAATTATTTTGAGTTTGAGGATCCCACAGCATATAGTGAAAATTCAATTATCGGACAGTGTACCAGATATGCATTGAAATTACGCAGAAATATGCGCGTATGTTAAAGAGTAGTGATTACAGTAAAATTGGATTGCTTTGAATGAGGATGACAACTATCTATTGACAAAGTTATTGATTGTGAAGTTTTAAATATCTGATAACTGGATTCACCAGTATACATGTATGATGGGAGGTCGCACGTCTGCGCACCTAAACTTTCTGTTTGCAAAAAAGAATGAAGGCAATGAATATCCAATTCAATTTTAATCTGATATTATCACAAATAGCCCAAAGATTATGTGTGAGAAATATCTCAGCAAAATCTGACCAGGAACATTGCCATTTTAGATGAAATATACACCCCTCTCATTTTTGCCGTTCAAAATATTTGGGTCCCTTCTCTGCATCCCATTCACTTTACATGCGGTTGGAGATTTTCAGGAAAAAGTCTTGATTTCACCGAGCGCACGTTTTACATCACGTACGTCAATGAGGCGCAGATGAGGGATGTGGCGCAGAAGAGGAAGCCCCTAGTGGAAATGCAGTTACCATAGAGCACGGCATTACCATATGCAGATGCGGATAGAACTTGCGCATCTACAGAATTTAATAATGCGCACATATTGAGGTACAGCAATTGCTGCAAATGTGGATTCCCTGGACTTCAATGAAATCTGCAAAAAAAAATCAGTTTATTTTCATGATTGTAATATCGCAATATATCAACAACAAATTTTGAATATGAAATTTTTCAGTATCAATTATTTGGATTCANACAAAGTGAATGGAGAGTTCTCCATGTTGGCAGCCATTTTGTGCCTGTACGTTTGCCAATTTGAGGAGCCCATGAGGGGTTTAAATCAAAACTTTGAAAATTCATAACTTTTGATTGGATTGTTGGATTTTGCTCAAATTTTCACAGTTTGATCATTGTATTTTTCTTCTTCCACTGACAGTGCATCAATGTCTGGGGGAAGTTCCCCTTTAAGATGTCATATACAGCAGTCACAATCTGGTCAGACATAGGAGGTTGTAGGGGGCGTTGCTAGAAAGTTGCGATCAATGGCAAATCAGTTGCGAATTGAAAGGTCGCATTTTCAGTTTGCGCTTCAAGCAAGACCTTCATGAATCAAGGATTTTCATTAGCCAATTCCAATCAACTGCAACTTTCAAGCAACACTCCCATAGGGTGTCCTGGAAGGTTGGATATTGAAGTTTGTACATAGATAAATGATTTTGAATTATATCTATTTATTTATTCTTTTACACTTATTTTATGTAACTGTATTGATGACTAGAGTAGAAATCCAGTAACCATACAGCGTGGCATTACCAGATGCATATCGAACTTGCGCACCTACAGAATTTAATAATGCGCACATATTAAGGTGCAGCAATTACTGCAAATTTGGATTACCTGGACTTCAATGAAATCTGAAGAAAAAAAAAAGTTTATTTTCATGATTGTAATATCTGCAGCAATGTACCGACGACAAATTTTGAATATGAAATTTTTTCAGTATCCGTTATTTGGATTCACTGCCATTGGTATATTATAAGTTCCCCCCCCCCCCCCCCCCCCCAGAATATATACACCCCCCTCATTGAGCTTCATAGTCTTTAGATAGTTGATTTAGTACGCAAAAAAGACATGTGATCTGTGACGTGAGAGAGACTTCGAGATGTGTCGTATATCATGATTTCGCCCATTTATTCACCCACTGAATATTGACAGTGCAATGGTGTCATGGACACACACAGCAAGACATGACAACGGTTTTTCAAGCCATCCACTTGAGTTGAACATGGCACGGCCACTGCATCATGCTGCACCAGTGCACTGCCAGTGCCACTGATGCCATTTGCACTGCACGGCTGTTTCATGCACAATCTGCACGCTCAAATTCACCTTTTTTGCCCAAGTCAACAACACATTCACAAATAATCACTCAACATACTGTCTCTTGTGACATTTACCCATAAAATGTGAGTTCCT
>BQKZ01009720.1:0-12138 GCA_036244855.1 Temnopleurus reevesii | reverse complement strand
CTCTTTCTATCCCCATCCATTTGTCTTTCTTTGTCTTTCTTCATCACTTCTCACCCGCTTGTCATTTTCTATTTGATTCAAACACCTTCCTTGTCGCTTTCTTCAACTCCTTCCCCTGTTTTAAAGTTAGATTTACCTATTTGGGGTCTCTTCTCACCTAATATGATGGGCTATGTAGGATAATTAAAAATACTTTATAATGATAATGTGAAAAAGTCTGGAAACTTTCCTCCCAGCTTCCCTTTTTTTAGATCAAAATTGATGTATACAAGTCCAGATTGTCTTACTCTCATTTTCAATTCTCCAAATATCATTCATATCTAGAGCAAATACAAACAAAAGTTTCGGTTTTGTTAGCATTTTAATTTATTCATGATTTTATATACAATATCAAAGAACGAATACAATTACTTGTATTCTCTACACATGTATACATGTTGGCAAATGCAAGGAGTGAAGAATAAATCAGGCGAGCGTGCCTTACAAGAAGAGTCTATCCAAACATTATATTTCTTCAACAGGAGACGAAAAGATAGAACAGAACAAAAATAATTGAGGAAAATCAGACAACTAATAAGAGACTTATGAATGTTTGAAGATTTAGACAAATTTGCAACTGATGACGTCACAAGTGCACAACTAACGATCTTTTACATTCATATCAATGTTATAAAATGTTACTTTTCCCCAAAAAATATGATTTTCTCAAAACTTTGTCAATAGGGTATCTTAATGATAGATATGTAGATCCACTATTTGCATGTTTACATTCATATACTTTGCAACTTTCTGTAAAAATAATGGATTTTTGCACCATATTTATAATGAAAGCTCTGGTTAGTTGTGCACCCATGATGTCATCAAATTGGCAACATCTCTGGAAATTTCCACTGATTTGCCCATTTTTCAAATCTTTAAAATTTCATAACTTTATTTATTACTCGTCCGATTTTCTCCAAACTTTTTTTGTTTTACTCACCATTTTTTTCTGCTTCTGTTTAAAAAAAATTCTTATTTTTGGGTAGACTCTTCTTTTGGATTAAAATATACAGTCACATCCCTTGAACAGACGGTCTGTAAATAAAAATGTGATAAATTTGTTCTTTGCATTGAATATTACAGGTCAACAAATAGGCGGGTTTACTAATAGATGCAAATTTCATGCATACCTCTGACACAAAGGTTGTTCTTGACAAACCGAAAGCTTTCCTGAGGAATGCCCAACATAGCAACAAGTAATGTATGCAAACTGGATTCTATTTATAGTAGTCTTTTGGGGTGTTGCTCAAAATCAACTGCAAACCAACTGCAACTTGCAAATTGTAACACGCATTTTCATTCGCGCACGGTATGCGCATTAAACAAGACGCGCATGAAACAATGATTTTGATTGGCGCATTCCGATCAATTGCAACTTGTGATTGCAACTTTTGAACAACTCCCCCTTATTGTTATCAACCGGTCTATGGAATACCACGTAACTATGTTAAACGAGTAAACCCGCCAATTGGATGTCATGATTATTTTCCTTTTTCATATGCTCATAGACAATTTGTATTCAGATTAACCATCGATTTTCCAGATTATGGTCAACCGATACCCTTGGCTTTTTTCGTGCCGAGTTGTCGACCGTTGGAGAATATTGATAAATTCTTTAAACACTTCACTGTACATACAAGGGCAATACGGAATGCATATAGATACAATATATGCATGAGTAAATACAATGATATATATACTATACATTGTGACATAAGGCTATGATAAGGACCAGGAGTTAGCACATGTTCCAGTCGAACTTGCCCTTAAATTGTTATTTACATGAAACATCACTTTATCAATATTCTGGCAAGCAGTTGGAGAAAATGTATAGGTAAACAACTAAAACCCAATATTTTAGTGTATATAAACTTTAGCCAATTCACTGAAATTTAAACACACATTATAACGAGTTATTTTTACGTTTGAAAGATCAATGTACATAAGTTTATAGACATTATTACGAGTAGAAATTTTTTGTGAATCCATGATTGCAAAATTTGCAAAATAAACCCCAACAAAAATTTCAGCTTTTACAATAGCCATCTACATTGAACATGCCATGTTTCTATCTTACAAAGAAGACAGAATTTAATATACAAGAAATTATTATGGAAAAGCATAATAAAAATGATGACCAAATACATATAAAAAATGTAAAACTACTATAATAAGAGGAGGAATATACATGTATTTACATATCTAAGAATGCATTTCAAATATAAATAAGTCACATAAAAATCAATAATGAAGTCAAATTCATTTGTAAATGAGTTGTCAGGGGGTTATGGATAAAAATGTTGAGATGCTTTTCTAATACATGTAATTCATTTGTAAAAAGAGTTGTCACAGGGTTAGAGAAAAAAAATGTTGAGATAAATACATTATACAGTGGAACCTAATTGTATTGAGGTCAGATATACCAATATTCCTGATATAACAGTGATTTCTATGGTCCTAGCTTTCGAGCTCTTTTGTTCCTCTACCATAATACGAGACCTTGATATAATATGATCATTTCAATGGTCCTCATTGGGGTGTTTCATCAAGATTTGTCGCAGCGACAAGGAGTCATTTTACAACAGTTCCCTTAGCAACTGTCAGCGATAGTGCTTTTCATCCAATCACAATCAAGGAAATTGTCAGTGCTGGCTAATTGTTTCTGCGACAAATATTGAAGAAACACCCCCAGGACCTCATTATAAAGAGATTCCACTGTAGTTTGGCAAATTATTTCAAAATTTGGCTGTGACAACAAACAATACTGACAATTGTCCGTGAGTTGTTTTACGCTTAGGTACACAAACTTGACTAATTTCTTTCCCCATATTCCACTGTGCACTATAATGTGCTCATACCAATAGTTTGATATCAACAGGCATTATTTAACAATGCCAAATCCTTGCAAAACAGTTTTAAATGTATGCAAAACTTTTGGTATCGTTGAAACAACATGCAAGAATATCTCAAAGTATGACAGAATAAAATAATAATTTATATGTACTATTTAAAATGAGTAAACAATAAATTGGGGCTTAAAAAGTGCATTGCTAAGAGCCAATGGAACAATGACGATGCACTCCCCAAATCTTCCTGCTCAGGTTTGTCTATGTACATGTATAGTGTGTTGTGGTAGAGAGTTAAAGGACCCGCCAGTCACTATACATGAATCATCAGTGTTAAATTAAAATTGCTTGAATGTTAAAATACCATACTTAAAAACTCCAGGAGATTCATATTTTGGTAAAAGTATTATGATTAAAAAAAACAATGACTGAATCAGCTAAATTTAAATTAAAAATTGACCATGTTAGTCATTGGGTTTAAAATATGGGGCAGCTTGAGATTGAGTAAATCATTAACNTAGTTGCAGTGAGAATTCTTTGATGTCTCTTCCCACCTACCCGTTGATGGGGGCGTTATTTCTTACAATAAAATCAAAGGGAATAATTACGTTTAGATTGCCTGGTATTGATATACAGGTATGCGAGGGTGATTTTTTTTCTAGGCTTGGTTGGGCAATTTGAGTCTCTCTTGGGAGGTTCTGATTAATGCTGATTTGGCCACAGCCTTCGCTGAAATCTTAAAACCAGATTTAAAATTTATCATGTGAAAAGGTTAAATCACTCTCAAAGTCATAGCATATACGGTGGAAATACAAAAATAATAGAATCAACCCTTAATTCGGTTGGTTGTTGCATTAAAAAACATTTTATTTTGTAGTGTTCATCGCCCTATCGGAAACATGATACAATATATTTCCGTAAAATGCCATTGAAATCGGAACCGGCGTGCGAATGAATGTTATATTCGTACAGTTCAATACATGACGTCCGGGGGCCGATTGCTCGAAATGGTCTTACCTATCCTCTTCTTGCTAAGACGCCTTGACTCCTTATGCCACCCTCGCATCATAGACATTAGCGTCGATACGACTATGTTAAGAGGGTGGTACACGAACTTAAGACGCCCTAGCATGAAGAAGAAGATATATAGCTAAGACCATTTCGAGCAATCGGCCCCATATCTACTGTCACATGACAGATTCTACGGAAATAGATTATATCGTGTTCTCTGCACTTTCAAAGGAACTTAGTAGGCTCTAATATTACTTTAAAGCCCCGGTCACATAGAACCCCGGAAGCAACACGATTCACTCCGACTCTTTGTTAATTCACAGTTAACTGCCTCAGAACAAAAAGTCGGGTGAATCGTGTTGCTTCCGGGGTCCTATGTGACCGGGGCTTTAGGTACACAAACTTGACCAATTTCTTTCCCCATATTCCACTGTCCCCTATAATGTACATGTAACAGTAGTTTGATTTTAACAGGCATTATCTAACAATGCCAAATCATTGCAAAACTATTTTAAATGAATGCAAAACTTTTGATATCGTTAGAAACTTTTGGTATCATTGAAACAACATGTATCTCAAAGTATGACAGAATAAAATAATAATTTACATGTACTATTTAAAATAAACAATAAATTGGGGCTTAGAAAGCACATTGCTTAGGGCCAATGGAACAATGATGCTGTACTAGCCAAAGTTTCCTGCAGAGGTTTGTCCACATATAGTGTGATGTGGTAGGGAGTTAAATGACCCGCCAGTCACTAATAAATTATCAGTGGTAAATTGAAATTGCATGAATCTTGAAATACCGGACTTATAATCTCCAGGGCCCCGTAACATAAAGGTTTGCTAATCTGATAGCGATTGATATCAATCGCAAGTCTATGGCGAATCATGTACTAAAGTTTGCAATTGATTGCAAAATCAAATAGAGATTAATCGCAAATCTTTATATTACGGGGCCCAGGTGATTCACATTTTGGCAAAAGGATTATAATAAAAAACAATGCAATGACTGAATCAGCTAAATTTAAATTAAAAATTGACCATGTTAGTCATTGGGTTTAAAATATGGGGCAGCTTGAGATTGAGTAAATCATTAACAAATGATAAGACTGCTAGATTATGCAAATAATTTACAAAAATGTTCAGGATTTAAAATTTTGTGAATAAAGCTTCAGCTTATTGCACACATTGCCATTTAATTAGCATAAGAAACACAGTTTTGAGTTGGTTTTGTGTTATTATGAGAGATGTTCTTCATATAAATTCAGTTTTTATTTCAAGGTTGAATGACGTTGTGTAGGTTTTTGTTCATAAAATACTTTGTTTGGTAAAAAGGTATTTTGTCAAATAGTAATTTTTAAAATTCTACATGTTCTCATTGAAAAAAAATGGCAAAAATAATGTAAAGCACCTTAAACACTCAGCAATGAGAGTGGAATATGTGCGCGATATAAATTGCATATATTATTATTATCATGCTTGCATGTCTGAATCCAATAGACCAGGGTAGTAATTGCTCTACAGGGGTAATCACAGCTCTACAGCGGTGTATAATATTACAGGGCCTGCTGGGAGAATAGTTTGAAGATCTGAAGCAGAATGGGATACCCTGGGTAAATAAGACACATCCTTATTGTCATTATAAAGAAATTAACATCTAGTGAGTTTCTGCTTATTTATCGCAAGATTGAAAAAAAAATTACAATGATCGTCAAGCATAATTCTCTCCTATGTGAAATTACAAGGAAGAGTTACAAGGAATGACGTTGTGTAGGTTTTTGTTCATAAAATACTTTGTTTGGTAGAAAGATATTTCATCAAATAATCATTTTTTAAATTCTGTATGTTCTCCTTGAAAAAAATGGCAAAAATTAGTATGCTTGCATTTTTTTAATCAAATAGACCGTTGTAATAATTGCTCTACAAAGGTAATCAGCTCTAGAGTTCGAAGATCTGAAGCGGAAATCGGATACCCTGGGTAAATAAGACACATCAAATTATTGTCATTGTTAAAACATTAACATCTAGCAAATTTCTGCTTATTTATCGCAAGATTGAAATTTTTTTTTAACAAAAATCGTCACGCATAATTCTTTCCTATGTGAAATTACATGGGAGAGTATTTAATATACATTTACTATATTTCTATTCATGCATTTTTAAAATTTGATATACATATAAAAATTATATATATTTTTTCTAAAAACATCAGGAAAATTAAATGATTATGTTTCATTGATAAGACTCTGGCTGCCATTGGTAGGACATGAAAGATCACTTTAATCTCCAGCAACTTCATAGAAAAATATCTCAATTTCAACCAAATGATATCAATATAGCATGCCTGACACACTCGGCGATAAATAGAGCATAAAAAAATGATGAACTGCACCACTCCTAACATCAATGTTTGACATTATCCATCAAATATCTTAGAATAAAAAATAGCTACTATTTAGCATGCATTTGATACTGAATTTCCCGCAAAAGCTAATAATTAGTGTGTACATGAATTTGAGCAATTCTGCTGAATTTCAGACATTTTGACCCAATAGGAAATTGTTATTTTCACGTTTTGAATAATTGTACACATGTCAATGAGGATTCTAATGAGTGAAAATTTGAGCAAATAAATCCCTGCAAAAATTTCAACCTTTACAGTATAAACCAAATGTACATGTTTAAGAACTATGGCTGAATCAAGAAATTTAGTCGTGAAGGACCAGGGCTATTACTGGTGGTTGGCTGCGAGAATCTAGTGTTACATAAGAGTGCGTCATTTCATGCTTTTTGGAACTAGCCTTGGTGGCGAAGGTTTTACCGCATACATTACACACATAGGGCGCGAATAAACTTAAGCGAAATTTCAGCCTTTACAGTATAAACCTAAATGTACATACCACGGCTGAATCAAGAAATGAAGTTGTGAAGGACCAGGGCTATAGTATTGACGATTTACCGGTGGTTGGCTGCGAGAATCTAGTGTTACATAAGAGTGTGTCTTTTCATGCTTTTTGGAACTAGCCTTGGTGGCGAAGGTTTTGCCGCATACATTACACACATAGGGCGCGAATAAACCCAAGTGAAAATTTCAGCCTTTACACTATAAAGCTAAATGTACATACTACGGCTGAATCAAGAAATTAAGTCGTGAAGGACCGGGGCTATAGTATTGACGATTTACCGGTGGTTGGTTGCGGGAATCTAGTGTTACATAAGATTGTGTCTTTTCATGCTTTTTGGAACTAGCCTTCGTGGCGAAGGTTTTGCCGCATACATTACACACATAGGGCTTCTCTCCAGTGTGGGTTCGTTCATGGGTTTTGGCGTTACCCTTTGTTGTGAAACATTTCTCACAAAACGAACACGGATAGGGCTTCTTTTCTGCATGGGTCTTTACATGTTTTCTGTAGATACTCCTATCAGAAAAGCATTCACCACAAGCAGCACACTGAAAAAACTTCTCTACCGTGTGGGATTTTTCATGTACTTTTAGGGAACTCGTACTGGAGAAGCCTTTGCCGCAAAACGAACACTTAAAGGGTTTTTCTCCAAGGTGGATTTTTTCATGCTCCTGACCGTAGTATTTATCGGAAAAACACTTGCCACAAACTGGACACTGATAGGGCTTTTTTCCGGTATGGACTCTGTCGTGCTTTTTGAGAGAAGTCATAGCGGTGAAGCTTTTCCCACAAATATGACATTGATAGGGATTTTCTCCTGTGTGGATTCGTTCATGCTTCTTACGGCTCCTCCTTTCGGAGAACCGCTCGCCGCAGAACGAGCACACATAGGGCTTTTCGCCAGTGTGGATTCTGTCGTGGGCGCGGAGAGAGCTCTTCAAAGTGAAGCATTTGCCACATGTGGTGCACTGATGGGGTCTTTCGCCTGTGTGTGTTCGTTTGTGCTCTTTTAGATGAGCATTTTGTGAGAACACATTGTTGCAAATGGAACACTTAAAGGGCTTCTCCCCTGTATGCGTTCTAATATGATTTCTAAGTGTGTCTTTCCTATTGAAGCTTTTCTCACAAACCGTACACTGATAGGGCCTTTCACCTGTGTGAATTCTCTCGTGTTTTACAAGGTCACTTTTTTCGAAGAACCCTCTCGTACAAACGGAACATTTATGTGGTCTTTCCTTAGTGTGGTATCTTTTATGTTTTGCAAGGTTAGTAGATTGGGAGAAGCATTTGTTACAAATATTGCATTTGTATGGCTTTTCTACATCAGTTTTTGTGTGTGAGGATAGATCTGCTTTGTTATGCGTTCCCTCATAGGGTCTTGGATGGATTATTTTATGTCTTTCAAAGTAGCTCTTATTGGAGAAGTATTTGCCGCAAACTTTACACTGATAAGGCATTTGTTCGGGATGTTGTCTCATGTGTACCTTAAGGTAGCAAGGTCGTGAAAATCCTCTGTTGCAAATACGACACTTGTAAGAGCTTTCTGTGTTGTGAGATCTTTTGTGGATCTCAAGGTAACCTTTTTGAGAGAACATTTTGTCACAAAGCTTGCACTGATAGGGCATTTTAGCTTTGTGACTTCTCATGTGTCTTTCAAACCAACCTGTTTTGGAGAACTGTTTGAAGCAAATAGAACAATTGAACTCCTTTTCTTGGGTGCTAGTAGTCTGTTGGGAGCTACTTGGTGGCCTCCTAGATCTTCTTGTTCTTTCACGAGCTCTTTTCACGTTGGCAGTCTGCCGATGGGCTTTCTCTTTACCTTTCTGTGACTTACGTTTTTTAGGGGATCCTCCTTCAGGTTTTCCGTCTTTAGTGTCTAACCTGCTTCCTTTATCATCCTCTATTCCTTGCTTGCCATCATCATCCTTAGCACCCTTCAACTTTTCCTTCCCTTCAGCAATCGATCCAGTAACAGCTTCTTCAGATTCAGAACTCGAGCCTGAATCACTACTCGAATCTGTTCCATCAGCTGATGGTGTCTCAAAGTCATCATCTTCTTCATCTGCTGGTTCGGATATCCCGGAACTTCTTTCATCTTCAGCCAATCCTTCTTCGGAGTCTCCTTCCTCTTAAGGTGGTGTTTGAGGAATCTTAGACGGCGGAAGCTCCTCCGGTGTCTGACTCACATTGCCCCTTACGCAATCATGCTCTGGGATTGGGATCTCGTTCCCTGGTATGTCTGGTGGGTTGTGGAGTCCCTGCAAAGGTTCTGGTGCATCGAGGTCTTTTAGAATTCCTGTGTCCATCATCCTTGCCTTCATCATTCTGTAAGACAGAAAATTGAACAATACACTATATACTAATAACAATAATGATTAAAAAATGCAGGAAACGCTGCCAGAGTCAAATCTCTTGGGACCACAGACCTGGTTGGCTTTTAGGAAAATTGATGTAGATGAGGTTCTGGGTCCATTGAATCCCGTTGACTCAGGCAATAATTTGACTTAAAGTCAGTCCGTCATGATCGACATGACTTCCGGTAAGGAGCCAAACTGTCCGCTGCCATATTGATTGCGAAGATTGCCGAACAGAAAAAATCACAGATTCTTTTTACCTGGAATAGCGAGTGAGCAAGCTTTATTTCGCTAGTTCACAGCTCGGTAGTCGCAAACGTATGTGTTCCGCATGTTTTTAGAAACAATCGAAGCCAAAGAGGGGATAAATCAAAATACACGCAATGACAACAAGCATCGGAAAGTCGTACGAAGTGTTCTGAGTTTCTGAGCTTGGCAAGGTGCGTAAGCAAGGAAATGTTCTAAAATCGTTGTTGTCAATACGCAACACGCCGCCCGTTCGCGCTCGCAACCGGAAGTCCTGTCGACCATGACGGACTGACTTTAAGATAAGTTTGACTTAGGCATAGAGTGGACTGTAGAAACATTCCTATGCCGTATGTACACCAGTGTCCAACCGATAAAGCACTTTTGCTCTTTCACAAGCCAAAGAATCTAAGATTTCAAGTTTATTTTAAAAGACTTGGTCTGCGCCAGAAATATCACGACGAACAAATAAAAAAAAGTTTGAAATAAATTAAAAATACATAAGAAAATTAATAAAAAAAAAAGAAAATTGAGAAAATTATGGATATTTCAGTGATAATGATTTAACNGCATCAAATGTGTTTGATAAAGTCATGGAATGTGTTCCTAAGATATTAAAGAGGGATAATACCACATTTCAGTCATTTTCCAATCCACAATATTGATTTCAAAAGACCATATTTCAAAAGTGACAAAATTCACCCTTTTTAAATGTATTTTATTGAATTGCGCCCTCAAACGGTGACCTTGAGAAATTCTGACGGTCAGAAATTGTAGAGTACGACTTGGGCTTTTTAGTGTTAAGATAAGTTTGACTTAGGCAGAGAGTACTGTAGAAACATTCCTATGCCGTATGTACACCAGTGTCCAACCGATAAACCACTTTTGCTCATCACAAGCCACAGAATCTAAGATTTCAAGTTTATTTTAAAAGACTTGGGTCTGCGCCAGAAACTCACGACGAACAAATGAAAAAAAGTTTGAAGTAAATTAAAAATACATAATAAAATTATGGATATTTCAGTGATAATGATTTAACGGTGGTTTTAATTAATTACTGTACAGTTGTTTGTCATAACACGTGGCTCCTGGTCATGTGCGATGACGAACTTCATGCAGTTCCTGTCATTTATATTGATATTAAGAATCCGTTTTGCTCCACAAATGCTTTTTTTTTAGTCTTCTCAAGGTGACCTCAATGAATGCATTTTGATACCCATGTGTATATCAGCGAAAAAAGTTGTAATTTTAACATTAAGCATTGGAAAGGGGGATTTTTTAAAGATAAACTGCTTGCACAGAAGTACATGAACTATCGGTACTTTGCAAATTTACCCAACAAACAACTGCTGAGTTAGAACATTCAAATATTCAAAACTTTCTTATTTCTTGTTGGATTTACTTCAAACTTTTTTTAATTTGCTCATCTGATTTTTCTGCTTTTTAAAATCATATCAAGAATTTTCTGGCACACACCTAGTCTTATGTAGCTGAATTTCTGAGCTTTAAATTGATGTGGATAACTTGATGAAGTGCACCTGCATATTTGCATAGCAATCGGCAGTCACCAAGCAACATGGGGCAGGAGTAGTTGGCCCCCTGCCTTGTGAGTTGAACCTCTTAAGAGATTGTGTTGACAGTTAGTTGGAGCGTAGAAGCGCTACTCATTGTGCATGCATTTAACTTTTGTGCACGCCATAGACAAACTATATGGGGGCCGGTAAAACCTGCAGGGCCGAGAACTGTTGCCAATATGGTAGTGCATCATCATGCAACACTTCTAGGTGCTTTACAAATACAATCAAACTTCAAAGTCATTTGAACATATAGAACTGCAAACTCCAAAATTACAAACCAGTGCCCTCGATCTGAAATTTATCATTACTGGGTTGTTCAACCTTCGTCCACTTTCATGTTTTCGAGATCTTAAAATTACTGCACAGTACTGTATAAAACAGAAATTTTACATTGAATTTAACAATATCCGGTAGATTACTTCTAAGTTCTATATAACTTATAAGAACTTATTATATTTTCATTTCTGTATCAAAATTAATAAAACCATGATTATAAAGTAAGAAAAATCTTACATAACTAGGATTTTACCATCATAAATGAACTTAGATTTTACGCTAATTTCAACATTCACGACCCCTCATGAAAAGTGCCCCAATTTAACGTTAATTTAGCTCATTTATTTGCAATTCTACACATTAACTTGATTAAGCAGCTCAGCTCAGCTCACTAAAACTCTAATGTCAAACACTTTAAAAAAATTTGCACTGAAGACTGATCCAAACATTTAACACCTTAATTACACATTCATACATACATGTCATATTCTGTCTGAGTTGACACCGTCGTCTTTCCCATTTGTGAGCATGGATTGGATACTGCAGCCGCTCCCCTGTCGTCAGCCGCATCTTGACCCTGCTGCGCGCCGCCGTCTCTGGCGTCGGGAATCTCAGCTTCGGGGTGTGGAGAACAAGCCTTGCAGCTTGCACGGTGGACTTCGAGTAGATGGGATGCAAACTTGTCCTGCGCTGAAATCCCTGTCCCTTGCACGTTAATTTTCAGTACATTTTCAAATAAATCACTAGCTGTCTGCCATTCTTTAGACGAATCACTCAAACTTAGCAGTAAAATAGGCATATTTATCAATTTTCTTCCAATAATAACACAAAGAAATTGGAATGAACATGTCGTACAGGTATGGAACGCCTATTGGTAATGTTC
>BQKZ01009716.1:0-18862 GCA_036244855.1 Temnopleurus reevesii | reverse complement strand
TACAGTTCTGATGTCCGGTTATGCGCGATCGATGTTTATTACTGTCCAAAACTACAACATGATATAAAATCTGTACCTGTACAGTTCTGATGTCCGGTTATGCGCGATCGATGTTTATTACTATCCAAAACTACAACATGATATAAAATCTGTACCTGTACAGTTTTAATGTCCGGTTATGCGCGATCGATGTTTATTAATGTCCAAAATTATTTTACAACATGACATAAAATATGTACTTGTATATAGTTCTAATGTCCAGTTATGCACGATCGTTGTTTATTACTGTCCGAAACTTTTTTTTACAACATGACCAGGGTGACATTAAATCTGTACTTGTAGTTTTAATGTCCGGTTATGCGCGATCGATGTTTATTACTGTCCGAAACTATTTTACAACATGACATAAAATCTGTACCTGAAGTTCTAATGTCCGGTTTAATATTGTTGGTTGGATACAAATACTTTACTAACCATGGCCTTCGCGTCATGGTCTCTACTTCAAAACAAACAAACCTAGTCGCCAGCAGCATACCATAAAACAATTCCATCAAAAGGACGAGAGATAATTTTACCATCATTTCAGCAGAATCATCATCATCAGCGGTAGATATCAGAAGTAAATATTATTATTCTGTGGTTGATCATGTTGATAGTTGCTCTTGAAGTGCGTATAGTAAAGGATCCGCCACACGTCTGCGTTTTGTGATTTTTTTTTTGTCCTGGGAGGTGATTCACCAAGATAAGAAAGAGTTTAAGGACGACTTTAAGATCGACTGGTATCCCTTTTTGTGCGTAATGATTCATGATATTTCGTACATTCATTCCAAGAACTGATACCAGTCGATCTTAAAGTCGTTCTCAAAGTCTTTCGTAACTTGGTGAAACACTGCCCAGGTTGGTGTTTCATAAAGCTGTGCGTAGATCTACGCACGACTGTACGAACGACTGGTGATCCTTTCTTTTATGTAACTCAGCGCCAGGAGTATTATCATCGAGTGCAAGGAAGGGTCACCAGTCGTTCGTACAGTCGTAGATCTGCGCACAGCTTTATGAAACGCAACCCGGTGGTCATGAAATTAGAACGACGCTCACGGAACGCAGAGATTCGTGGCGGGAAGACGCTTAGCTGGCGCTACATGTGCGATCATTTAGCGCAAACCGAACGAATCCAATGTCAGTCGATCACCTTTCTTATTTATTTCTGCGCACAGGGAGCGTACAGATTCATAGATTTTATATTTAAAAAATAATATCGGTGACTATAAAGCAAAAGTGTGACAGAGACTTTGCGTAGACAGAAGGATGTTCGGTCTATTTGTTTTTGTTGGATAGACTATCACTGTCACTATGATCGATTCAGTCATGACTGCACGCGATCTCAGCGTAAAAAGACTTAAGTCCAGATTGAGAAAAAACTAATTATTTGAATACAAATATCTTTTCAATGTTAGTTGTAAAAGAAAGAAAAAATAGACGAGTGAAGTAATTATGATATAGATACAGTCATGACTGAACACGATCTCAGCGTAAAAAGGACTTAAATCCAGTTTAAGGAAAACTGATTATAGAATAGAAATATGTTTTTTTTTAATTTTTTTTCTCTATTTGTGTTAAAAATGTACAGTCTCTAGAGTTCTGTATAGGATTAAAAAGTCAATTTAAAAACCTGTAGTCAAGGACCATTTCACATTGGATTGAAATTTTCAATCTTGGATTCAGATTTTTTATTTTTATTTTGATTTCTTTTATATATTTTGATTCTGATTGTCTATTTGATTTACATTCTGATTCTTGATTTTATATGACTGAAATTTACAATTTTGGATATTTGGATTGGTCGCTGACTAAAATCTGTTAGATCAGCTTTTTATAATTTTCATATTTTTCTTTTTCTATATATAATTTCAAGAGTTGTAATAAGGTATATGTTCAGTATACATAAACTTATGCAGTGAGAGAAGAGGTTAAAATTATGATCCCCGAGAATGACTATATTTATTTTCGGGTGAGGATAATACTGAAATTACTCCCAACAATTTTGGTTTCGGGTTTTCTTCTGAAATTCCTTGCCTAATGAGCTATGGCAACCGATTAAGGCATTTCAATATTTACAGTTACTGAAGTTTTCCGATTATTCAACTTGCTGCATGAGTTTGACCTGCATTTGAGGTCATCATTCTCACATTTTTGTTCAACCGCCAAAACAGCAAGTGTTCCAATTTCATAATGATAAGCAACCGATGGAACTCATTATGATCATTAAAGTAAGAACATATTAGACATTAGTGATTGTCGTGGTTTGCGACGAATGTGAGAGTCATTAAAATAAACTCAATAAAAATAATCATGTCAACATGGACATGATTATTATAAAAGACCGTCGTCCAGCGATCAGGAGGGGGTGCATTCAACTCGGACTCTGGCGCCTTCTCCATTGGAGGGCTGGCAATAAAAAAAGAAAGATCTTCAACTAAAATTTTCGCCCTCTGAGGAGCTAACACAAAAGTTCCTCTGCTGAAATTTTGAGCCTCCTTTCTAAAAAAAATTTGGCGCCCCTACCTCTGACCAGGAACCCTGAGCCCCTAAACCCCTACTAAACGGTGCGCAGATGCACTCCTTCAATTAACACTGTTTCTTATTATGACATATTCTTTCAGATCGACTAGCCTAAGGATCATGGGCGTTAGATTGTTTTTAGAGTCGAAAGTGATAAGTTTGTATGAATATGATTGTCAAATTTACTTATCTTTTTACAAGATTTCTAGTCAAATTAACAAAATTCTTGGCATTGTTTTTTTTTAATGAGTGCCCCTGCATGGAAAAGGCGAATTTTCGGTTGTGGATAGCTCACTCGCGCACAATTCACTAGAACCTGAAGTCTCCTGGCAAAGCGCATTAGTGAAAATTTCATCGTTAAGAAGTTAATATGTACTTTGTTGAAAGTACTATTAACGTATTGTTGTGTTTATATCATTAAATTGAACTATTGTAACACTGGTCTTTATCGCCTCGAGCCGACCAGGGCAATCACTTTGACACTTGAACTTGTATCACGTCCCGTTTCCTCACCATTAAATACTAATCTGTTTATGGAACTCCGTTTCTCGTAATGCAATACTCCCGGCTGGAAATGACATCATTGAATGAGAGTAAGACCCCATTTACACCAGAAAGGAGGCCCGAGGCCGGCCTCGGGCCTCCAATTTAGGCCGGCCCGAGTACCACAATTTTGTATGTTTACACCAAGAATTGGGCCGGCAATTAGGCCTCCTTTTATTGCATCATTATCCACCTGTTTTGTATTCTTGTTCCTTCTCCACATGTTATTCATTCTTTTCCCATTGTTTCAATTTCTTTTCTTTTCCTTTTGTTTTCCCTATAACATCTTTCATTTTCCATTTTACGACCTTCTTTTTCTGTTACTCCTATCCTTAGGTTATACATTGACTTCGTTTGTTCTATCCTCGCTCAGTACGTCTATCCTTATGTTATTGTTTGTTTATCGCTTATTCTATCTTCATTTTCTGTCTATCCTTATGTTATTCTTTGTTTATCGCTTATTCTATCTTCATTTTCTGTCTATCCTTATGTTATTCTTTGTTTATCGCTTATTCTATCTTCATTTTCTGTCTATCCTTATGTTATTTTTTGTTTATCGCTTATTCTATCTTCATTTTCTGTCTATCCTTATGTTATTCTTTGTTTATCGCTTATTCTTTCTTCATTTTCTGTCTATCCCTATATTTCCGGGCTTTTCATGTCAATTAAATCATGCAAAATTGGAGGCCTGAGGCCTCCTTCTGTTTACACCGGAAAATTGGAGGCCTGAGGCCGGGCTGAGGCCGGCCTCAGACTACCTCCAGAGGTGGTCCAAAATTCGGGCCGGCCTGAGGCCTCCTTTATGTTTACACCAAGCTAAAGGCCGGCCTCAGGCCGGCCTGAGGCCGGCCTTTTCGGCTGGTGTAAATGGGGTCTAAGATACCGGCCCACAATCCTAGAATAGACAAAACTATGGACATGACTATTATTGGGTTCTTACCTGTCCTGTTAAAGGGTTACTATATATTAATTCTAGAGCGCAGAAAGAAAATTTTAGGAGGGTTCCAAAAGTGGGACAAAATGTTCAAATTCTTACATTTTCGGAGAGTGTATTTTACGCAATTTGTCCTTCTATATAAGAATCCCAAACAAAATGAATTAAACAAAATACTAATCTGTTTATGGAACTCCGTTTCTCGTAATGCAATACTCCTTGCTGGAAATGACATCAGCCCACAATCCTGAAATCAATGAAAAGGCTCCTTACCTGTCCCGCTAAACAGTTACAGGTATAGATAAGTAATGGTCGGGATGCAGGAAATCGATGTTAAAATGAGCTGATGTAGTCACAAATTGTTTTACATGCCCAAATATAACTGTGAACAAAATAATTTGCGCACGTATTCTGTCACATTTTAGTTTGAAATGCCAATCAGACGTTATTCCTATACGGATTGCTAAATGAATCGCACTTCGGTGGACCGGAGTAGGGTCTGAAGCGCCATTTCTCCATAACAGATCTATACGTTTAAAGTTTCACTTCTGGAGCACACAAAGAACATTTCAGGAGGGTTACAAATGTGGAACAAAATGTTCAAATTTTAACATTTTTTCGAAAAGTATATTTTACGCAATTTGTCACCCTTTATGAATCCAAAACAAACAAATCAAACAAAATACTAATCTCATACAAATACTAATCTGTTTCTTGTAATGCAATACTCTAGCCCACAATCCTATAGCCAAAACTCTGGGCCCGATATTTCTAATCCTACTAAACAAAAAAGAGAGCAGTTTTCAAAGGTTCTGTGCTCGTCAAGAAAATAGGGACCTTTAGCTTATAAGACGGGAGGGCCGATCACAACGTTAGCTCTAAGGTCCGTTCCAGAAGGTTGCACCAACACAACGCTACTTCTTGAATGGACCTTAGAGCTAACGTTGTGATCGGCACTCCCGTCGTGTTTGCTGAAAGTCCCTAAAACATTTGCAGGCTCCCTAAAATTTTCGAAATTTTTAAGAACCTTCATGACTTTGGGGGTAAAGTGATTGACACTGTAAACAGAATGACAAAGAATTTTGACAAAATAAACAATTTTCATTAAGGCATTATACATGCAAACATAAGAGTCTTCCTTCCCTCTTATTATGTGGAGAAATATGTCAAATCGGCGCCGCACCTGTTTAGTGAATTAAGAAGGGGAACTATTTTCTTTTATGATCATGAAGCTATACCGTAATGTGAATGATTGAATGAAGTTGTTTACTTCGTCCAAATAATTCATCCCTTCTGACCCCGCCCCACCTGATCCGATCAATTCCTAAAATTAGTCTTTCTTACAATTAAAATGTTGACGCTTTTCTTCTTCATGTAAACCTCTTTTCTGTACAGTCTTTAGAACGAAATTCGTTTTTTTTTAATCTTGAACATAATCTGGATAAGCAGGTGCAGGCAATATATTTTGGCATATTTGTTCTTGTATCTCAAAAAGGACCATTTTCACACCTTTAATTAAATACGAACGCAGTGCTGCAGGGTTTATTTACGATTTATGACAGGGTTTCAAATACCGAGCTGCTTAAAATGCAATGGCTAAGTTACACATTTGCTACAGCGAGGTATGCCCGGTTTCTAAAATACGATCCATGTGAGTAGATCGCGAGGAAGACGCTTGGCTGAAATCTAACTCGTGGGGCTTGTGCTCGACGTACAGGAATAATCTTGTCAACTAAGCATCTGCCCGGTGTATTCCTACGCTCAGGGGCGTATTTACACTATTGTACTTTTTTGCGATCAACGCAAATTTGTGACTCAATCCTATGGCACAACTTTTAAGTGTGGCTGCTAAACAAAGGCGAGATAGTAATTAGAAGAATGCACAGACTATTCTAACGCGACTATCACAATCTTTATTGTGGCAGTATAATTGACAACCAAATAAAACAGTTATCATCTCCCTATTCCTAAATTCTCTTCTGAGTCATACATGAGTTTCGATACGATACAAGTTTCTTTATGTAATGTCTAATTGAATACAGTGGAACCTCGTTATAAAGAGGTTGGATATAACAAGATACCTTTTAACAAGGTGACTTTATTGGTCCCAGCTCTTTATAGTTCTTTTTTTTTATCCTGATATAGTGAGGAACCTATCATTTGGCTACTACAGTGTATTATTTCAAGCTATTATTAGCTTACGATAGATAGTTGGCCCCTGTATTTATGATATTTGTGTTTATTATTCTACTTATTATTCGTTTGTATAAGTTATTATTTTGTGAATTTGGTGGGTATGTGAATGGATTCCTTCAATATTCACTATGACGATACTAAACTACGAAGAAAAGACCAGGGACACTTTTAACATTATTTTACTTCACAATGCTCTATTTTCCAGTATTTGTAGTGGAGCCAGAGCGATTCTGCAAGAATTGATTTCGGCATGTGCGAATATGATATGGCTGATATTCTATGCAAGAAAGTTGCATCTGGTGTATTTTCAGTTCCTATAACGTTTATATTTTTTCTCTAATCCCAAATCGCAAAATGAGCAGTGTGTATATACTTGCCTTATATACATAAACATCCATCCATTCGAATACATAAGTGCTTTTATTTTGTAAACAATTATCTTGCAAATATTTTGTACGCGATTTTTCTATGTAATTTTGTTAAATAAATACTTATTTGAAATTGTACACATTCTTGCATGGTATCTAAATGGAAAATCACTCAATAAATCAATAGCATTTTGCTCACGTGGATTCAAATCTTCACCGGTTTGTAAAATAAATGCACACATGTTAGAATTTTAACATGACAAATAATTTTGTGGATAGAAAGAAGTAATCGATAACCCATTGTGAGTTTGTTTAGAAATGACGAACTCTTGTCATGAATAAACATGTCTGATTTCGCAGAAGTGAATCATCTTTAGTCAGCATGTGAAAAACCAAAACAATGTGGCTAAAATTCGGTGGTCTGGTTTTCACACTCAATTATGAATTCACAACTCACAAACATAAACATTTAACTGTGTTGACGGTATTTTCCTTTCCTTTTGAAACTTGTACGATATGTGTTAAGCCAGGCTGACACTTGCACGATTCTGTAGCATGCATTGGCACAACTCGAGTCGTGTTAGTGCGCAAAGTAATCGTGAACTGGCGTGAAGGGGTACTACCGACGAGTCCGACAGCCCACGAGTCCGACAGCTCACGAGGCCGACATATTGAATAATTGGTGCACGAAATAGACATTACATAAAAACGGATCAGAGTCAGACAACTCATTACTCGGACAAAATTATGAAAACGCACATGATTACGACCGAACATAAATTTTGCAAATGAGACCGACTCTACGTAAAATTGGTCTATTAGTCCGACAGTTAGTCCGACAACTATTTTTACGTTAGTCGGTCTCGTAGGTCTGGTAGCGTGCTGTTGGGCTCAAAGCAAATAATTTGTCAGTGTCGATCTTGCGAGCGTGAAAGTCAAAATGTCTAGCTCGAACCTCATTTTGAAAATTGTCGATGTAGTAGGCTTATATTCATTTTGTCGGACTCGTGAGCTGTCGGACTCGTGGGCTGTCGGACTCGTGGGCTGTCGGACTCGTGGGATGCTCCCGCGTGAAATGTGTGCAATCTCGTCGTGACTGCGAGTCATATCGGAACGAGAGTTTTGAAATGTCCGTTGGTCACGACAAAATTTCGCGGCCGGGTGGTGTAGTATGCACAAACTGTTCGTGAGCTTGTCGGGACGAGGCGGGATGATGCGTGCCAATGGGTTGCAGTCCGAGTCATGCCTCGACTGTCACAAACTGCCAAAAATATCCCTCTAGTCATCAATATCAAAGTGTCGGTGTTATCCCGGAGACACAGCAGGATCACGACACCATCCGCATTGGGCAAACTCGTCGTGCCAATGCGGAAAGTGCGTAAACTATGCGAAATCTATACTTGAACTAGTTCGTGCCAATGTGGCGACAGATGGGCACGCGGCATTCGTGAACTACTCGTGAACTCGTTGTGAACTATGTGTGAACTAGTCGTGAACAGTGCGGGAGCCTCCCAGTTCGTGCCCCCAAATGACACGACTTGCCTTGACCAAATCGTGGCCAAAAGTCGTGCAAGCGTAGTCTGGCTGTTCTGTTAATCTCCCTTCAAGCATTAACAATAACTACATGGACAAAACAAGTCCATCCTTCTTATTAGGTGTAAAATGTTGATCAAGTGTCGCGCCTAGGACTTACTTTTGTGAGCATGAAGCTATAATCGTGAATGCTTGAATGAAGTTGTTTACATTTCCTCTTCTTTAGTCCATTCTTCTCAAAGTGACAATGATATAATACTGATATCGGGTGCGTTGCATCTCTCTATCTTACGACCGTTCCTCAACGCTTAGATGGTAAAGCCCGACTCACACCTTTGCGTTTTTAGCCTGCGTCGGCCCAGCGTTTTTGAAATTTAAAAACACTCCATGGACGTACAGACCTGAGGGGGACCGACGTTCGGCTTTCGCTCAAGGAACGTACACAAAACAGCAGTCCATCGTATGACTTGCGTCTTTGTGCGTCAAGGAAGCGTTTTTTCTCATTTTCAAATACGCTGAGCCGACGCAAGCTGAAAACGCAAAGATGTGAGTCGGGCTTTATCATTTACAGTAAGTATCGAGGAGAGGCCAGCGTTTGTAAAACACGTGGTGCATCATTGATAGCTTAGATAGTGTCTGTGCATCATTGGTATCATCCGAAATTATCTTCTGAGATAAAGGGATGTTGACCCATGACTCGAGATGTATTTGCCAAAGATGTCTTCTATTCTAAATCGTTTTTGCCTTCAGCAAAAGAGTATATCTAATAACAAGCTCTGTTTTCTTGGTTTCCACCACAATCATGACAATGCAGCTAATTTCTATTTTCACATATTACCGTATATTACACATTTTCACTCATTATACAGTATATTCCTATATTCTACTGCCGTTAAAGATGTGTATTTCATGACTTTGTATTAATTTGAATTCTTGTTAATTATTTGCTGTTATTGTGGAAAATAAACTAAAATGAAATATTTGTTAAAGGTTACGGCCAAAATTAAGAAAACACATTGGCGTTCGGTAGCCGAGCCTTGATAGTTCTTCTCTCTAATTCATTTTTGGTGGGTTTTTTTTAGTTCTAGTTTTGTATTGTTTTGTTCGTTTGTTCGTTTTGTCTAATTTCTCCCGGACATCGAGCAGTGGCTAACTGGCTAATCAATGTCTTTTTAGGGCATCGCTCGATTGATCGGTGATGAACTTGCCTGACCAGTCCCCCCCCCCCACCCCACTGCTAAAATACGCCCCAACACAGACGGTTGCCGCTCAGGCACCAGTCAAATCAAGCGGTCGCTGACCACCGATATGTCAAAATTCAAGACGCTTGATTCAATATTATTGAGCAGTTTCCAGATGAAATTGAATGATCGAGATATTACAACATCCATCCCTAAATTCGTGGTCGGGAAAGGGTATTTGACTCACATATTATATACACAACCAAGATAATAATCGAACCAATCATAAAACATGACACAAATATATGGAACAAAATATATTTCTTTATGAATATATTCATTTTATAATATAATTAATTGATAATTTCATTATACATCACTATCTTTATACAAATTAATTTCTGTTTTCACAAGTCGCTCAATCAAATTTTGTCTTGAGAGTCAATCTACAATGTGACTTTATCTTGATGACCAAGTTTGAAAGAGCTTCCCCCTTCCTTGAAAATTATCCAAATAATACAGTTTACATCATCATTAGCCTTTATATTGTTTTCCGTCATGCCTCTCCGGCCTCTAAAATGTATTCATTTTATTTGTACATAATCTCACATACCACATGATCCCCGCTATCAGTCCCCCATGTTCGGTCCCGCATACATACTTTGGCGTCAGCCTCCCGCCAAGGCATATCATTCGAATAGATAATATTATTTGCATTGTAAGTTACCATCGACTATTAATGTTTGCTGCGCCCAGTAGGGTGCCAGAATAAGGTTACATGAATCCCCACTTTCCATATATGTGTCGCCGGTCAAAGTGCCGATCTAGATTTAGTAGCATTTGGTAGCCATGGAAGCGATTTAGGGCGTCTGGTATGAGATACCAGGGTAACTATTATAGGGTTACAGAGATATAATGATGTATATACCGTACGTAGAATATTGATTAAATGCAACATTTCGAATTTTCAGCCTCTGGCGAGCTTTTTTTTTTTTTAATATAATTATTTGAATTTTACAAACCTGATAATGAACGAATTAAATAATCAAAATAATCAGTTGATCTTTCTTGAAACCATTTGGATTAAAAAATCGTCATCATGACGCCAAAATATTTTCGTTTTGGTGGATCTTGGAACGATATCGGATTTGCAGTATTGCTTGCCTCCACAAAGATTTGTTTGACAAAGTCGTCCTGTCGGCACAAATAAAATGGATATTTATTTCAGCTGTGAATGATTTGCTTTAGAATTGCGATTAATTTAAATTTTATTTGATGAAAGGCTTTAATATATTTGAAAAACAAAAATTACAATTGATGAGTTCATCTCTAGCATGGATGAAATGGAAAAAGGGCGATAGCGCATGCGACGCGACGGCGATAAACTGTTTGTACGGACGGTGATGGCGGTATAACCGTCTATAATGCCGTACTAATTGATGGCTTTTGACATTTTGCTATTTTGATAATGTGCACGTATTTTTGTTATTTTATTTGATTATTTTTATCATTATTTTTATACTAAATATACATGTCTGGTTGGACTTAATTCAAACGGATTCTCAATTATCAAAATGAAACCAAAAATAATGCACGTTTCCCGGTTGTAAGCAAATATATCTGGGTAAAACTGTCTAAAAATAAAGATCGAAATTTCGATTTCAATTGATATGAAGATTACCAGCACTCAATGGGAAGTAATCGTATTTATTTTGAGAAATCTTATCCGCTGCAAAAATGCTGTCAATTCCCATACGGTTTGACTCAGTAACATACATTTGAAAGGTCACGTGAGGCTGAGACTCACCAACAAAATCAACTGAAAACAAAATAGAGAATATTGGATGGCAAATGATTTACTGAATAAAAAATGATTCTCCTACTTTAGATACAGGAGGAAAAGATGGAGGGAAATGTTTCATGCGGTAAAGATTATTCCATTCTGAATATTCACTTCGTCTGTTTTTACCCTGCATCTAAATGAAGTTGACAAAAAAAGTATAACCCCTCCAATTGTAATGCTACACAGCGATTGAAATGTCAAGTTTCTGTAGCAACGTAATTTTACAGGAGTTTTTCTTTTTTTATCATTTGGAAAAATTACAAGATGTGCTTCTAATGTGTGCCAAAAGCCTTACTTTCACTTACAAACTACCAATTCATCTACGAAACTCGTTTGCACTAAAGCCATATGTATTTGGGAATATTACGAAGCTTCACACTTTGACTTCTTTTGTTGACTAAACTGCACTATCTATCTCTCTGTTGGATTGGGTTTCCTGCAATTCCCCTGCTGCTGCTTCCCGATGTTTCAGTATAAGGATAAGAACGTTGAGGGCGGTAGACAGCGACACGAAGGCGGCGGCCGTCAAGAACATGGCCATGAAGCTTCCCGTAAAATCCTTCATAGAACCTAAAGATTGAGAAAATATATTTTGAAAAATGTGATTTTACTGAGGTTAGAACACATCTACATTAAAAAAAAAATTCATGAATGTGTTTTAATTCTAATAGCCAAATGTTTAAGGGGTAAGGAAAAAGAATCCACGACCACCTTAGACACTACTCCGCCTCTAATTCGATCTAAACACACCATCATCGAGCTTCTCAGTGGTTTATTTCTTATTTATTTTTCTTAGTTGCGCCTTGGAGCATAATTTTTTTTTAAAGTGGATTTGGCGCCATATAAATTGTATTATTATTATTATTTATTGGCGAGACGCATATTTCGTATTTCAATGGGTCATAAGTTGACTCCGAACTGAGTATACATCGTTCGTGTTTTCACGAAGTGACGGGAGCCAAAGGGCATTGTTGCATGAAGACAAAGAAATCCCGACATAGCGCCAATTCAACGGACATCCTATCGAACAACGTGTTCATTCTATAGGACACGTTTCATGGGTTTGTAACTCATTTCGCGCAACGATACCCTCAGGCTCCCGTCACTTCGTGATTACACGGACGACATGTTCCTTTTCACAACATATCAGGCACACAACGTCAATAAGTGTCAATTTCGGAAGAAGGTAAAGATAGTTTAACAGAATTCCGGCTTCTACATTCGATTATTGTTTTCTTATTAAGCCATTTACAACTGAAACTGGATAGTCCCTGCACAAAGTCTATGGGAATTACAAAATTCAGTAGTCAACGAGGTAAGGGCAAGTGACTAATGGGGTGTTGCTCAAAAGTTGCAATTGATCGGAACGTGCCAATCAAAATAATTGTTTCATGCACGTCTTGTTAAATGCGCATGCCGTGCGCGAATGAAAATGCGCGTTACAATTTGTAAAGTTGCAGTTGATTTGCACAAGACCCTCTTAGATTACCTAATGCGAAACTTCCGATGACACCACCAAAACCCTCTACGAAAAGAAGCCAGCCTAGCGAGACCGACGTCGCCCATCTATCGATGACCCGCTGCATGACTACATTGAGTGAGATGATCGCACCCATGGACAGTCCGTACGCCGAGGCAGCTAAGATGGCCACTGCGAAGATACGCATTAGGACACCCAGGAACAACGTGGACAATGCCATCAGGATCTGCGAGGCTATGTAGAGATGTTTGGCTGCCATGTAGCCCTTCGTTACGAGTATCCCGTTGCAGAAGCGACCGAGGCCCTGAGACGCTCCGAAGACTGAGACCACAGTTGCCGCCCGCATTGGGGCAAGGCCGCTCTGGGTCCCGGCGGGTGCGAGGAAGATACTGAGGGTCATGTAGTTGCATGCCAGGAAGAATACTGCAATGTAGTGGGCGATGTGTCAGATCTTAGTGGTCTTTGAGAGAGGCTTTTCACTTAGCTTGAAGAGTTTGGAGATTTTGGACTTGGTTGTACGATCCTTACACTCTGCACTAACTGGGTCGTATGACTTGTGATCTCCAATCGGCAAATGGTTCAAGACGCTGGAAAGACTGCGTTTAGAACCATGATAAGTCCTGGCGACCAAAGTATAAGGACTTTCATCAGTTCTTGTGGAAGAAATTCCGGAATTGATAACCTCATCTATGCCTTTGTCGTTCAAAGGAATGTCCAAATCCGATTGTTTGTCTGGATATTCCGATTGGCAGATTTGAATGTCAGGTGAGCAAGTCACAGAACTAGACGGAAGTCCCACTTCAGAATGGTTCTGCAATGTTCCAGTACAGGCATCGAATTTATTTAAATGATTTTGGTCTTTTGTACAGAATGACTTCGAGATACACGCATCGTTTTGATCGTTCGAAAAAGGTTGCTGGGTAAGCATTTTTCCAGTGATATCATCAACATCATCCTCATTGTTGAGTTTGCTCATTCCATCGTCACCATTGTCAAAGGATGTCCTCTTCCGGACAACCCAAGGCTTCATGAGCGCCCCAATGACCACCGAGTTCAGCGTCATCGCAGAGGCAATAACAAAAGTCCCTCGCCAGCCGTAGTGGAACGCCAGGGCCCTGACAACCGGGGAGAAGATGAAGACTGAGATGGGTACACCAGTAATTGCTGCACCATTAGCAAGAGCATAGTGTTGGTCCGAATAGTGTTGTCTTATGGTAGAAGTTGCGGCGGTATATACGGCGCAGGCACCAATACCTGTACAACAGAAGAGTGTAATTAAGTACTATCAATCAGCACATCCAAATCATTGTTTATCTAATTGTTTTTCAATTGTCCTGGGTTGTGTTTCATAAAGCTCTTCGTAGAGGTACGCATGACTCTACCAATGGCTGGTGACCCGTTTCTACACTCAATGATATCACCCACAATTCTCTGATTTTTTTCAAGATTATGGAAAACGGATCAGATTCCAAGAAAACTTTCACAAATGCAAGAATTTGCAACTTTGTGGCGGTTTACTGCCACTTGGTCCATAGCCATATGGTCCAATCACCAGGTGGTCCAATACCCAGTTGGTCCGATGGCCAGTTGGTCTAATAGCCAGTTGCTCCAATGGCATTTGGTCCAATGGCCAGTTGGTCTAATTGCATTTGGTCCAATAGCCACTTGGTCCATTTGCCAGTTGGTCCAATAGCCATTATTCCCTACTCACATGGAATGGAATGACAAGATAAAGAAATAGGTAGAGAGAGAGAGAGAGAAGGGAAAGGACAAAGGAGATAAATGGAATGACAAGATAGAGAGATAGGTTGAGAGTAAGAGAGAGAAGAGAAGGACAAAGGAGATAAATGGAATGACAACATAAAGAGATAGGGAGAGAAGAGTATCATTCGGGGTGGAGACTGTGTATAACCATTTTACCCCCACCAATGTAATGTTCAATTGGACCAACTGGCAATTGGACCAAGTGGCTATTGGACCAAGTGACAATTGGACCAGCTGGCTATTGGACCAACTGGCAATTGGACCAACTGGCTATTGGACCAATTGGCAATTGGACCAATGCGATTAGACCAACTGGCAATTGTACCAGCTGGCTATTGGACCAAGTGGCCATTGGACAAACTGGGAACTTGACCAACTGGTTATTGGACCAACTGGTTATTGGATAAACTGGATATGGCCTAAATAGGTTTTGCCCGAAGTGAAGATAGACCAACTGGTTATTGGACCAAATGGTAGACAAAGTGGGTGGGTACCTTTGTGGCTGTATATGGCTATACGTATTTAAAGAGCAGCTTCTGCACACTCGTTGCTGGAAACCTTCCAAAGGTTACCATGTTAATTATTGTTTTAAGAATGATCGGGTCTACCAATAGAGAATTCAATACTTCGGGTCAGCATGGTCACTAGTGGCCAAACATACAATGTCAGCCATTGATTATCCCATTCTAATCCACCAACCAACTTCAAGGTTGTCCCCATCGAACCAAACTGTTTGTTTGGGGTAATACCAATAAAACATTATTAGAGAAAATCCAAGTACTTAAAAAAAAAGCTATTCGCATTATTTATAACGTCCCGTCGCGCTCACATACCGATCAACTATTTTTTGAAAATAATATCTTAAAAATTAAGGATTTATATAATTTCCAACTTGGACAATTCATGTATCGTTTTAGTAAGGGTAATTTACCTCAAGCCTTTAATAATTTGTTCGTAAGAAACCTGAATATACATAGTTACCCGACTAGGCAGTCTAATGATTTTCATTTACCACTTATGAGGACTCTTCGAGCTCAAAGGACCTTCATTTTTGAAGGTCCTAAATTCTGGAATTCACTCAGTAATGAGATAAAGTCTTGCCCCTCTCTCAATGTTTTTAAAAGTAAATTGAAGAAATCTCTGATCAAGTCCTATATTCATGGCTAAAATATTTGTCTTCTCTAATACCCCTCTTTACTCTCATCACATAAAATCTCGCTCTCTCACAGGTTAACCCAACATCTCGATATACAGCATCTTTCTCCAACTCTTTCCTCACTTTTCCCTCTTCATCATCTTTCATTTCTACAATTGTTGTCAAACATGTTTTGTATTGTTTCATTCTCCTATCATCGTTTGTCTCTGCTGGTCTTCCTTTCTTCATCTCTTTTAATATTTCTTCAAAATTGTTATTAATTTATAATTTATGTAGAGTAGCCCACATTCTACAAGCAAAGCTTTTTAGTGGGTCTCTCCGTTTTCGCAAAATATAATTTTCTTCTATTCTCGTTTACCTTTATGAATAAGATATAACATTTAAGTATGATTTTGCAAATTTGTTACTTTGGAAAAGTTATGCGTATTAACCTTAAATTGTATATTTTATCACACTGTATTGATTTGTATTTTGTTTGAAACGAAATAAATAAATAAATGAAAAAATGAATGAATGAAGGAAGCCGCATTGATAATCATTCATCTTTGGAGGAAAAAAAATTGACATGGTCTTCATAGTATTTCTCACCTATTAATACCGTGAATCCAACCACAAGTAGAACAATGTTCTGCGCAAAGGCCATTGTAAAGATCCCTGATGATATCAAAACACCTCCGAACATTATAAGGGGACGACAGCCAGCGACGTTGAGGGCGTGAGACATCATAGGACCTGAAACAAGGTTAAGATCAGTGTATGGTAAAGCAAGAACCTTTTGACACGTGGACGATTAAAAAGCAATTGTTTCTAGATTTCAATGATAATTTTGGTTACGACACAATTTCGCGGCCGGGTCGTCGAGTGTTCGTGAACGCGTTAGGACGTGCTATTAGGTGGTAGTGCACGTCACACCGCGACTCCCACGAATTGCGCAAACTCGTAGTGCCAATGCAGGAAGTGCGTAAACTATAAGCAAACTGTGCGCAAGCTTTGTGTGATCTCATCGTGTCAATGTGGATATTGATGGGCACGCATTCGTGAACTATTCGTGAACTCGTCGTGAACTATGCATGAACTAGTCGTGAACAGTGCGTGCCCCGAAAGTCGTGCAGATATATATCCAGACTGACACTTGCACGACTTTTGGCCACGATTTTGTCGGGGCAATTCATGCCTTTTGGGTAAGAACTGACGAACTGGGAGGCTTTCTTACAGTTCAAAAATAGTTCACGCATAGTTCACGACTAGTTCACGAAAAGTTTACGAATACGTGCCCATGGATGTTCACATTGACACAAACTGGCACGACGAGCATAGCTTGCACATAGTTTACGCACTTCCCGCGCAATACGGACGGTGTCACGATCGTGCTGTGTCTTCGTGATAACATCGACACTAGGTGTGGCGCACACTGCCACCCACCGGCAAGCATCTTCCCGCACCATTCTGATGAGTTCGCGAACAGTTTGCGCATAGTTCACGACTAGTTTACACACTGGTACGATTCGAGTCGTGCCAGTGCGTGCCACCGAATCGTGTAAGTGTCAGTCTGGCTTATCGTTTGTCAACTCATCACCTGCCCCTCTACATTAGCAAATTTTGTATTCGTCTGTATAGACGCATTATACTTTATTCTTTGAGTAACGAATATTATCCTACCCATGGCGTCAATTTCCTTCAGCAACATTCATCCACTTTGTGCTGCACTCAACCCAGGTGAGGTGAATGGGTACCTGGCAGGAATATTTATTCCTTGATATGCCAAGTGCGCCGTGGATGGCTGCCGGGCTAAAGCCAGGGTAATAATAATGTAAAGCGCCTTGAACACTCAGCAGAGTGGATACGTGCGCTATATAAATTGCATCTATCATTATTATTATTATTATCTTCCTTTTCAGGAGAATAGAATCTTTGTCCAAACGAATATTGTTTCAGCAAATCAATCGTTCAGAATAATGATCATCTTTTCAATTTGGGATGATAAACAGAACCTTTGGAAAGCAAGTCGATTTATAGCCTTTAAATATAAAAACAAAATATGTAAACTACTTTCACGATTCATAAAAGGGGCACTTCACCCAGACATTGATTGACTGTCAGTGAATGAAGAAAAATAACTGAGGAAAAATGACTAAAATTGGATAATCTATCAAAAAGTTATTTTTCAAAGCTTTCAAAGAGCTTTTAAAGTTTCCATTTACACAACCAAAGGGCATCATTGAGTTGGCAACTGTGGCATAATCTGTGATATGGCAACATAAATAACTCCTATTCACTTTATACACAAAATTTCACATTATTCTCTTTTTCAAGAAAACATAACAACAAAATTGTTTCCTTTTAAATATAATCATATTATGATCATATTGCAAGCATTTCAGAAAGAATGAAGGTGATTTCTAATCAGGGCGGTGTTTCACCAAGATAAGAAAGACTTTAAGAACGACTTTAAAAACGACTTTAAGATCGACTGGTGTCCCTTCTTGTGCGTAATAGTTCATAACAGTTCGTGCATTCAGCTCAAGAATTGATACCAGTCGATCTTAAAATTGTGCGTAACTTTAAAAACGATTTGATGATACACCGCCCAAAAGAATGATATTTAATGATTTTTAGAATAAAAAAAAAGTGAATTAGAATTTCCGCATGTTGCCAACACAAGAATGCACATCACACGTGGAATTTAAAACTTTGAATATTCATAACTTCTAAACGGATAACGGAGTTTGTTCAAATTTTCAGTTTGTTCACCTTATTTTTTTCATTTCATTTAAAAGTAATAATTTTAATCTTAATCTTGCACCTTGAATTATTATTCCGTTAGCACAAGTTATCATTCGGACAAGGTTATTGGTTGGATTCGTTAATGGATACTAAAAGTTGAAAACAATGATAACGGAAATATTAAAGAATGTCGTAAAGAAGATAATCGGCACGGTATGTTTTTTGAAGGAAACGATCCTAATGCATATCATAGCATTATTGTTATGATGTTGAGCTATTCCTTGAGATAACAACTATTTCTTTCAGAAATACAGAAGTTGGATTCCATTGCGAATTACGAAAATGTCGATACAAGTCTTTATTTTCAGAAAAAATTCGCCTTCCTTGCTCCTAACTCCTTACATACTGGATTTACCAAACTTACACCAAAATGAAAAAGAGGTTCATGGGATATGGAATAGCAACCCCCTCCCCCGAACCATGGCGGCACGACTGCAAATAACTCCATACCGTTTGTTATTTCCACGACACAAGATATTGCCTTACATGCTTTGCTTCCCTAGCATAACGTATTCAGTCCC
>BQKZ01009715.1:0-20993 GCA_036244855.1 Temnopleurus reevesii | reverse complement strand
TCAAACATGAATGATTGTACCTTGTTTTGGGGGTATTAAATATGTTATTAAATCAAAAACGGTCAAATAAATTTCATAACACTATGTGCAAATGTTGGAAAACGATTTTGCAAATCAAAAAATTGTTAAGCGTTGACGAAATTTTTGTTGACCAAAAAAAGTAGGCTCTTGGCGATATTTGAACTCGCTGACCCTCGGTGTTCAATGTCCTCAGCGTTAAGCAATATACCACGAGACACTGTATGAACAGATGAAAGTTTTTTTAACTATATATTTATGAGACGGTGTGTTCGTAGATTATTGCCGAGCAAGAAGTGCGCACGATTTGTAGGAATAGAAAATTAATATCTAAATTCACAATACTGAAATAAATAACTTTATGCTTTATATCAGTGCTAAAAAATATAATATAAACAAACCATATTATTTGAAAAGTTTTGACCGACAATTTATTTTTTAAACTAAGAAAAAGATATCCAAATGTTGCCAATTTGATCTCAAAACACGGCCCTATGTGCAAACTGTATGACAGTGACGTATCCCTTAATTGGTTTGTAGATGTTTGCAAACATGAATGACCGGACCTTGTTCTTCTGGTATGTTATATTGAATTAAAAACGGTCAAAAAAATTTCATAACACTATGTGAGAATGTGGAAAAACGATTTTGCAAATTGAAAAAAAATGTGAAGTGTTGACGAAATTTCGGTTGACAAAAAAATTAGGCTCTTGGCGATATTTGAACTCGTGACCCTCGGTGTTCAAAGTCCTCAGCGTTAACTACACCACGGGACACTGTATGAACAGATGAAAGTTTTTTTAACTATATATTTATGAGACGGTGTCTTCGTAGATTATTGCCGAGCAAGAAGTGCGCACGATCTGTAGGAATAGAAAATTAATATCTAAATTCACAATACTGAAATAAATAACTTTATACTTTATATCAGTGCTAAAAAATATAATATAAACAAACCATATTATTTGAAAAGTTTTGACCGACAATTACTTTTTTAAACTAAGAAAAGATATCCAAATGTTGCCAGTTCGAACTGAAATCACATGATCATGAGCCCTATGGGCTTGCTGTATGATAGTGACGTGTCCCTTGGTTTATAGATGTTCTTAAACATGAATGATTGTACCTTGTTTTGGGGGTATTAAATATGTTATTAAATAAAAAACGGTCAAATAAATTTCATAACACTATGTGCAAATGTGGAAAAACGATTTTGCAAATTGAAAAATTGGTCTGTAGGAATAGAAAATTAATATCTAAATTCACAATACTGAAATAAATAACTTTATACTTTATATCAGTGCTAAAAAATATATCTTAAACAAGCCATATGATTTGAAAAGTTTTGACCGACAATTACCTTTTTAAACTAGGAAAAAGATATCCAAATGTTGCCAATTCGAACTCAAATCACATGATCATGAGCCCTATGGGCTTGCTGCATGATAGTGATGTGTCCCTTGGTTTATAGATGTTCTCAAACATGAATGATTGTACCTTGTTTTGGGGGTATTAAATATGTTATTATATCAAAAACGGTCAAATAAATTTCATAACACTATGTGCAAATGTGGAAAACGATTTTGCAAATTAAAAAATTGGTAAGTGTTGACGAAATATTTGTTTACCAAAAAAAGGAGGCTCTTGGCGATATTTGAACTCGTGACCCTCGCTGTTCAATGTCCTCAGCGCTAACCAATACACCACGAGACACTGTATGAACAGATGAAAGTTTTTTAACTATATATTTATAAGACGGTGTGGTCGTAGATTATTGCCGAGCAAGAAGAGCGCACGATCTGTAGGAATACAAAATAAATATTTAAATTCACAATACTCATATAAATAACTTTACACGTTGCATCAGTGTTAAAAAATATAATATAAACAAACCATCTTATTTGAAAAGTTTTGACCGGGAATTTCTTTTTTAAACTAAGGAAAAGATATCCAAATGTTGCCAATTTGATCTCAAAACACGGCCCTATGTGCTAACTGTATGACAGTGACGTGTCCCTTGGTTTGTAGATGTTCTCAAACATGAATGACCGTACCTTGTTTTTCGGGTATTAAATATGTTATTAAATCAAAAACGGTCAAATAAATTTCATAACACTATGTGAGAATGTGGAAAAACGATTTTGCAAATTAAAAAAAATTGTGAAGTGTTGACGAAATTTCGGTTGACCAAAAAGTAGACTCTTGGCGTTATTTGAATTCGTGACCCTCGCTGTTCAAAGTCGTCAGCGTTAACAAAGACACCACGAGAAACCGCATGAAAAGATTAAAGTTTTTTAACTATATATTTATAAGACGGTGTGGTCGTAGATTATTGCCGAGCAAGAAGAGCGCACGATCTATAGGAATAGAAAATTAATATCTAAATTCACAATACTCAAATAATCAACTTTACACTTTATATCAGTGTTAAAAAATATATTATAAACAAGCCATATTATTTGGTAAGTTTTGACCGACAATTTTTTTTTAACTAAGAAAAAGGATATCCAAATGTTGCCAATTCGAACTCAAATCACATGATCATGAGCCCTATGGGCTTGCTGTATGATAGTGACGTGTCCCTTGGTTTGTAGATGTTCTCAAACATGAACGCGTACCTTGTTTTGGGGGTAATAAATATGTTATTAAATAAAGATACAAAAAGACTTTTGTTTAATCTTTTCATTGTAAGTTTTCCAGTCTACATTTTTATGAGACCAAGTTTTATTTTTAGCTTCCACTGTAGTGTTACCTCCTTTGTGTTTTAGTGAATTTGAAATGACGTAATGGTCACTTCCACAATTCTCTTCTGTTACATTCCATTTCATTAAATGTGACAGTTTTATAGATGTAATCGTTAAGTCCAGACAGGAAAATTTACCAGAACGAGGGTCTAATCTTCTTTTCCATGTCCCGATCAATAACTATGTGCATGCATTAAATTCCCCTAAAAGTATAAATTCATTGTTACAGTTTTGCATAATGTATTCAAAAGCGTCTTCTTCTATTTCTTAGCATGGATTATAATAGTTAAAAATTGAAATAGTATCACCATTTAAGTAAAACTGATTTTTTTGGAGTTCTTTATCTCCAGGTATATTTAATGTTTGATAAGTGTAAGCGTTATGAATGTACATGGCAACCCCTCCTCTGCCCCCTCCCCTTCACTCTATTTTTATGGTAAGGTTATAATTTGGTAATTTGACAACATTGAAATCTGTGAACCAAGTTTCCTGAAGACAAATTATATTAGGTATTGTGTTGTTTTCTTTGGATTTGTTAATAAAAAGATCATGGAATTCCCCTACATGTGCATTGAAACTTTGTGAGTTTCATTGGAGAATGTTAATCATACCTGTAAGCAATAGAAGAAACGAGAATGATATTATATTATTTAATGGTAGGTTTCGATTCATTCTTTTTCTTCCCTTTTGGTATAGTTTCATTATCCACCTTATAAAGTGTATTATGGTACTTACATGGATAAGCATTAAAGAGAGAATTAAAATATCTTTCATTACATAAAACATTTTTTGATAGTTCTTCTTCATAATTATCCCCAGATTTCTTATATTGAAAAATGTGGATATTAGTATTTGTTGGTTGATTTTTCTTTTCTTAAAGTCAAATAAATCATGAAATAAATAAACACTGGAACTTTCAATATTTTCATTGTATGAGTTAAGATATGATTTATTTTTGATTACCTTTTTCTACAGCGTGCGATACAACTTGTGTATCTGCAAGAAAATCGTGAATCATTTTGGGGGTGATATCAGTTATTCTTTGGCATGTCTTTGCAGACTCTAAAACGAGGTTTATTCTATCTGATCGGGAAGAAACATTAGTCAGATTAAGATGAATGTAGATGTTTAGAGTTGTTCTGTGTGTTTAGTATGTGTCTCTGGCTTAGTTTGAGAGTGGTCTTGTTTTATGTTTCTGATGTGTTCATTTTGGTGGTTTGAGGTTGTAGTTTCTGCTTGGTGAAATTCTTTTGTTGCTTGAGCATATGTAATTTTGTTTTGAAGCTTGATTGATTGTATTTCTTCAGCTTGTTTAAATAATTTGCAGCCCTGGTATGCTGCGGAGTGATTTTCTCCGAATCTAAAGCATGTGAGATTGTCCTTTTTGTCGCACTCCTGGAAGCTATGGGATCCATCACACCTTACACACCTTACGTTACTCTTACAGTATGTTTGCGTGTGCCCAAACTTTTGACATTTAAAACACCTTGCGATGGGTGCCGAGTATTCGAAAATTTGGTATCTTTCATATCAGAAACATACCCCTCCCGGTACCTTGCCCTTGAAGGAGAGTAGTATACTGATGGCGTGTGAACAACTTCATCACCAATTCTTTTGGTAAATCTTTTAGCTTAAAATACTCCTTGATTGGATAACAAATCTAATGACGGTGTGGTCGTAGATTATTGCTGAGCAAGAAGGACGCATGATCTAGCTGTGTATGGTTCTGCAGCAAAACAAAATTCAAAATAGTCAAATAAATAACTTGACACTCTATATTTTGTTTCGTTGTTGCATGCTGATGAATTTGTTGTTTATGTTTTTGTTTGAGCAATATTTTTGTTGTTGATGTTGATAAATGTGGATGATATTAGATGGAAGTAAGTTGAGAGGGTATATTTACAACGCATGAGAGGGTACTAACAATTCCATATAAATGAGGGGCAAAATCTGCCCCATTTCAGACAAAGAGAATACAGTTTTGGTAAGTTAATTATTTGTTTACTAAAAAGTAGAAGGGATTTGTAACTATTTATTTATTGGGTGATCTGTCATCGACAGATCACCTGTTATGTTTCTACGGATTTTTCTTCTTTTTATTATTTTTATTCCCAATATTTTGTTCAACGATATCTCAAAAATGACATGGTCATAACCAATGTCATTTGAGTCATCGATCGGGTCTATCGAGGAATAGTGCGTCTCCCCTTGTGTATGACAATGGTCAATGATGACGTCATCTAGTCGCCATTTTGTAAATTTACGTTATTAACAATAACTTCTTTAATAATAATAAAGAATCAACTAAATTTACATGACATAAACTTCTTGTAACCTTCTGTCTAGGACCACCGTCCAAGGTCATATAAAGGTCATTAAAATGCTGTAAATCATCTACACTCAAGTCTCCATCAGAGAGTATTATCAGAGAGTATACTTTTAAGGTCATTTCTAGCATTTCAAAAATTTGCGTCATCGCTCGTTTTACCACGATGCTGCTTCAAATAGCCAAATTCATATATTCTAATAGAGCCTACAATTCTCATTAAGTTGATACCTTTTTCAACTTTCTACGACCATTTTCGATGATTTATTTCAGAAAAACGAAACAATACACAACTACAATACAAGTCAAAGACAATCCTACCACTTACCTTTAATGAGAACGCACTCAGCACAAAATACATTTGTCTTTAAGGGCCCAAAACTCTGGAATTCCATTAAAAATGAAATAAAGCAATCCCTAAGTCTAAACACCTTTAAAATTAAACTTAAAAAACATCTCATTGACCAATACACCTTGCAATCAACCCCCTCACAGGCCTAATTGCCTTTATACTTACATTATACTTACATTATTCTAATGAACACCTTTCCGCCGTCTCGCCAAACATCCTGTGGAGCTGCGCCTGCCCTCTATCTTCACTCCTTCATGTCCTCTTCTCATACCATCCTTATAACTTGTAAAGTTACAGACCCTTCTCCTTAATCCTCCTATTTTCTCATTTCTCTTAATTTTATTATGTATTTTGTTACAATTACTTATACTGCCTATTGTGTTTTCACAAATTGTAACCCTTAGTAATCTTAATGTAAGAAGGGGCATGCGTTCTACAAGCCTCGCTTTTCGGCATGCCCCTCCATCTCTCTATCACCTGCTTTTCAAACACTATGTATCACGACCTGTTTTTGTAAATATTTTTGTTTTTCTTGCAAATGATTATAATTTGTTGTTGAAATTGTGAAAAGGATATTGAAATGGAAATAAAATAAATCAAATCAAATCAAATCAATTATTAAGGGAATTACAGCCCGACAAAGTTTTCCGCGCCCTCGCGCGCATTCCTTCTTCATAGGCCAAATATGGGCAAAAACATGACTATACTAAAATCATTGTAGCTCGTTAACCTCCAATTTTTTTCATGAACATGTTTAGTTTAAGTTGTAGATATGTTTTCATGTGCCATTAACCTTTCATAAACGTTTTGACGTCATCAAAATGGCGCCTAAACTCAAAATTTTATTTTTTTCGAAAAACTCCGTCCATAACTCCGTCAATATTGGCTGTTTTGGGCCCAGTTTTTGATATGTTACAGCTGAGACAATTGTCTACAGAATTAGTGATCACGGTTTTTCATTTTGACAAGGGTAACATGGTGTATTTTTACGATATATATATGCATGTCAATTTCCGCTGTTTTACACACAAAGTCTATGAGAAACGAATCTTGGTAATATCCGGATTCTACCTTCTTTCCCTTTAAGAGCAGCAGCTCCTTTATTCTTGGTCGATTTTCACCAAGCTTTTAGTATGTTATAGCTGAGAATATTCCCTATCGTAAATGTGCCATTTATTTTTTAATCAGACGTCGGGATCATATCGAAATTTTCTGCACAATGTATAACACGAGAATCCCAATCCTCATCTGCGTGTAATATCCTATGGAGAAACTCCTGCGTGTATTAATCAATGGTGAGTTCGAGTACCAGCTGTGACATATTTTTTTTTCATCTCTATTTTTTCTTCTTCATCATATCTATCATTTTAAACACTAACATTAAGGACAGATCACCTAATTCGTCTACATGACGAATTAAATGTCTAGTTTATTATTGTTTCATTCAAGACACATGGCCTGCTTTATTGCAAGAGAGTCTTGCCAAAACATTTTAAAGTACAAATAGAATGTAAAATAGAATATTCCCCATGGTGCTCATGCATCCTCCCCTCCCCCAGGTCAGAGCTAGGGGCGCAAAAACATGTGAAATGGGCACTAAATTCGGTGAAAGAGGGGCGCAAATTTAGATGATAATATTTTTTCTCTTTCTTTCTTTTGCTTGTCGCTCAGCTCAGCCCTTTGGGAAAGGGCCGGGGTGCAACATTTGAGGTAAATTTGCTGGTCAGCTCGATCAGCTATTAAAGTTCCCAAGGAGCGCCAAATTTGAGCTCCGGACCCCGGGTATCAAAATCATGGGTGTGCGCACGTTCTCATCATAAATGTTTGAAGCAAGTAAACCCAAACCCAAACAGAAATCACCGACCCCCTCTGTCGATGGTGGCTGTTGCACCTGTTCCGTCTTTGGTTCTTTGATGATCGCAAATAGCGTCCATCGCAACCATGACGACCAATAACTTTTGGTCGACGTACAGTGGATCGATCAAAAATAATCCTACGCGCAAAATGTAGCGATCGTTTTGATATTTTGCATCGGAATATTATTTCTTTTTTACTCCAGTATACGAATCTAAGTCGTTATTAAGTCAAATAACACTGAAACTGGATCATAATTATGAAAAGACATAAACGAAATATTCCTTGACCTGTTAGTGAAAGATTTTAGGAAGAACAGCGGAAGAATCCGCGACTGAGATCGAGAAGGATCGTTGACCAATTAATTAGCATATCGATCATCAGAGGCAAGAAGAGCCCCTGCGACGAAAGTTTCGCAACGGCACCGTATTCAGTATGATTGGCTACCCCGACAGTACCGGCGCAACACTCTTCCCAAGTTACGCGACACTTCAATCGGACGCGTAAAGAATTGACGTCAAAAAATAAAATACTCTACTTTTAATTAAGTGCTTAAAAGTTGCAAACACATAATGCAAAAACACACATGAACCATACAAGTCGGATATAGAATATTTTGTGAAAAATGGCAGACACTGAGCAGGCGACAACAACTGCTGTGGACGGAGGGCCAAGTGAAAAGGAGGCAAATAAGGCGGATTCTCCGAAGCCAGATCAAGAAGTCGCACCTCCTTTGATAACCACTTCTAAACGTGAGTAACTTAATCTATGAGCTCGAGTTGCGAGAAACTGAAAAAAAAAAAGGTATTAGTCTTCAGGTAGGTCTCCATTCCATGATTTTAAACAAAAGTGTTGATATACCGTATATGCAGCATTTCATTAAATTTGATAAATTTGAATAATTTGACAGGATGATGGGAGGTCGCATGTCTGCGCACCTGGCTAAACTTTCAGCTTGAAAAAAAAGCATGAAACAATGAATATCCAATTCAATTTTAATCTGATATTATCATAAGTCTGATAAGTACGACAATACACCAGATGGTGGACTGTACTTTACAAGAAGAAGAAGAAGAAGAAATATCCTGAAGATTATGTGTGAGAAATATCTCAGCAAAATCTGACCAGGAACAATGTCATTTTAGATGAAATACCGTATGAGCACCAATTTCCGGCCGCTTAAGCAGTTTTGCTCTTCCACAAGTCACAAGATCCAGCATTTCAAGTTTATTTTCAGATCATAATTTAGCCGAAATTCTGGGCTTTAAATTGATGTGCATAACTTAATGAATGGCGCCCGTATATTTGCGCAGCAATCGGCGATCGCCAAGCGACATGGGGCGGGTGGTTCCGGCCGCCTGCCTGGTGATTTGAGCCTCCATAGGGATTGTGTTGAAGCGTACGTGCGCTTATTTTGGGCGCGCGTTTAACCTAAGTGCGCGCCATAGACAAACTGCATGAGGCTTGGTGGCCGGTTATACCAGGATGGCCGGAAAGTGGTACCCATACGGTATATGGTCCTCTCATATAAAGGCACGCGTAATAAAAAGGCACGCATTCAAAATGCGCGTTTTATCTGGTAGGCACTTCTTGGTCTCTGACGGGAGACACCGCGCATGCGCAGACGGGATTCTTCGCTGGATTTTACGAATTTCGACCGATGCGAATGTAGAGGAAAATTTGAAAGGAAGCGAACGTATGAAGTGAGATGAATGTAGGAGAAGAAGGTGAAGCGAATGAAAAGGGAGGTTTTAGAGATTAACAGGGCATTCTTTTTAAAGGAGCGGAGGCGATCAAAGAATTAAAAAAGCTTTATAAAGCTCTTTGAGAATCACGTCCGTCTGCGCTGCCTATGAAGGTAGCCTACATCCGCGCTCGCTGTCTCCCGTCGGAGACCAAGAAGTGCCTACCGTTTTATCTATGGCAAATACGCGTTAGAAAAACTCTGCACATGGCTTGTCTATGCATGGGACTAAGGAAGCCTTTGCGAACGTAAATTTTTGCTAGTGCAGTCAAGACTTGGGCACAAAATTGTAAGTTTTCTTTAATACCAATGGTTATTTCATATTATTTTAATCTCTAGAATTTTTATGACATTAGGAAGTAGAAAATATAGCAATAAAAGTTGATAATTATCATTTATTTGATTGGCAAAGAGCAGTGTGTGCCTTTAAATGTATTCCAAAAACTACTACAGTTTGAACGACGTTGTCGGAAACTGTTTCTTGTGGACGATTTTTGTGCTTTTTTCTGTTCAATATCTATATCTTCATAATCTTCAGACGCACTGCTCTTTGCCAAGCAGATAAAAGACACTTACTAACTTTTATTGCTGTATTTTTTACTTGCTAATGTCACATAATGGTATGATGGAAGTCTATAAAGGCACGCACCTTATTTCTGAGCAAATATAAAACAGTAAAATATATCATTCAATCACTGAATCTAGTAATAGAGAATATTCTGAAGATTATGAAGATATAAATATTGAACAGAAAAAAACACACAATCATCTACAAGGAACAGCTTCCGACAACGTCTTTCAAACTGTAGTAGTTTTTGGAACACATTTAAAGGCACGCACTGCTCTTTGCCGATCAAATAAACGATAATTATCAACTTTTATTGCTATATTTTTTACTTCCTAATGTCATATAAATTCTAGAGATTAAAATAAGAGGGTTGTTTATTTACCTAAAGTGGAAATTTTCTTAGCAGACGGACCAAAAACAATCAAAATATTGCCAAAAGATCGGCAGATTTGCTTGCATTTGCAGAAAAACACGGGTCTTGCGACACTAATCTAAATCCTACCAATTTTGGGACAGAAATCATCAAATTTGTAAGTTTGCAGTCATACCATTCGATTCCTTGATATTTTGTGGTCAAACTACTGTAAATTTTGCATCTTGGATGGAAGCAATGTTATGGTAAATCCTGACTGTGTGCAAAATGGGTTTAAGAATTAATATGACAGTTTGTTGACGAGTTTCGCCATTTTCCAGCTTGAAGCGATTTGATCATTTTGACAATCAAATTTTGATATTGCAATACCTCTGTGATTCTTTCGTGGATTAATTTTATTTTTAGAAATGTTTGAAGCCTAAAATATTTTTTTTTTCATTTCATGCCAAGATTTTAGAAAATAATTTTGTACTTGAAGAGATATATTTTGCTAAGTACCACAATCTAAAACTATACAGATTAATGTGACTCCACCGTATTAAAGACTTGGTCTGTGCCAGAAAAATCTTGCTTTGATATAATTTATAGTATAAAGCAGAAAAATCAAATTAACAGATAAAATAAAGTTTGAAGTACAGTAAATACGACGAGATATACATGTAAGAAAGATATTTCAATGGTAATGATTGAACAGTGGTTTTTATAAATTTCTGTGGTGATGGATGGTCTAAAGTATGCGCTTGAAAAACATAAAGTCAATGGATATCCTATTCAATATAATTATTGATCTGATGACAAATATCCTAAAGATTATGTACGTGTAATATATCTCAGCAAAATCTGACCAGGAACTATGCCATTTTAGATGAAATATACACCTCTCTCATTTTTGCAGTTCAAAATATTTGGATCCCTTCTCTGCATCCCATACAATGTATGGCATACATGCCTCTCAATTTTGCACTTCAAAAGATGAGGCATCCTTCTCTGCATTCCATTCGCTTGCAATCTGTGAAATTCAGGTTAGAAGGCTTCATAAATTCACCAATGGAGGAGTTACATCATACATGTCAATTGAGCACAGACGAGCATCTCAGTGCAGAGGAGGATGCCCATACCATACTTTATGATAGGGTCACAGCAGGCCTAGAGAATAGTTTTTCTTGAGCATTTTTACATCACAAGCCCCCCCCCCCCCCACCAAAAATATTGTTCGGATATCATAAATTCGCTTCAATCAAAGATGAACTATTTACATTAATTTGAAGGCAAAATATCAAGGAATCAATTTACTTTTCCTTACAATTTTGATGATTTCTTTTCGAACATTGGATTTGGAAGCGTCCAGATCAGTCTTGCGAGACCAGTGAATTTCTGCCAATGGAAGGACATCTGCCGAGCTTTCGGTGATATTTTCATCATTTCATAGGGGAGCTCGGAGGGGGCAAGCAGATGTTGTTCTGTACTTATGTACATGTACCATGTACATGTACAGGGACTATTCGTATTGTACAGATCACCAAACATGGCAATTGTGGACCACCATAAGTTGATGAGTATTCAGTGTAGTTTGGACCACTAAGGTAAGTGAATATGAGCTAAAAAATGTGTAGCTTGCCCTAGATTTTATTTCAACATACATGTATAGTCTTGCACGCTGCATACTGATGAGAAAGCTGCCTACATGTAAGCATTTGATTTTTTTGATACGCTGACAGGTAAATTTCTGAATGTGCAATCTCTCATTGTTGAGTTTTAATATTGATTTTCACAGCGGAGAAAGATGAGAAACAGGATAAGAAGAAACCAGGAGCAGCCCCGGCGCGTAGGGGAGCAGGGCCAGCTGTGAGTATAAGAAAAAAACAATATGAACAAACCCATCATACTTTATTATTGAAATACATTCTACATGTTTGCATATAGGGTGTTTGCAAATCCACATGCCCATATGTCCGGGGCAACATACATTTGAATTAAGCCACCGAACAAGTAAATGGGCAAGTTATGGTTTTGGAGTCCAAGAGTATGTTATTGAGTGTCTGTGAATTCTATGTAAGATCCAGTTACAAAATTTGGCCAACTTCACTGACAGCAATGACAAAGTGTACAGCTGCTTTTGTTTGCTTCTTTGTTTTGGTCAAGAGAAATTGATGATTTCGGACAAAACCACTTACATGTACCCAACAGGGCAAGTAGTGCAAACAATTCTTGTACCACCCTGTCAAATCGAAAAATATGTTGACTCTGATAAAAACAGATATTCTAGGGGTTATTGTGTCACGTACAGTACATGCAGTAACTTCAAATTAATCATAATTCATTAGTCTGACATTGCATTGAAAATGAGAAATTAATTCAGTTAATTCATTACATTGTAGAAATAATAATGATTTCTAGAGACACAGGAGGCACTGTTTACATATTGCAATATATATTTGTAAGAATTCAGAAATTCAACCTGAAGGATACTAGTCAGTTTATATTTCTCCATAAAATGCCAAATATATTTCATGAAGCCTACTTATGATTCTTGTATTTTGTATGCTATCAGAACAAAGGCCCGGTAAGTTGCATTTTCTCTTTGATGTTATTGTATAATGCCAATGTTTTGCTTGTCTAACAGAGAAAAAAGAGAGAATGATGTGACCTTGCCTTTTGATGTGCATTTATTCCATAGTTTCTTCATATCTGTGATGTTCAGAATGGGAAGCATTGTATTGCTATTGAAATGTATAATAAAGCTATGTCACCTGAGAATAAGATTGCACAAAAAAAAAAAAAAAAAAAAAAAAATTGAAATAAAGTCTTGAATCTTGAACCATGTACCAGACCAGATTATATGTGTTGGCGGAAGGGACCAAATTTTATCCAACAAGTTTATGCACTCAAGTGAGATGATTACAATGAAATGTCAAAGGTATAGTATCAAGTGCTTTTTGAAAATACAAACTGTGGGTCCCGTATTAGGGCACTATTTTAGTGTGTAAATTGTGATTAGATTTTTTTTCTGCTTCTGTTATTTATAAGTAATTTTGATAAATCCGCCATATTGATGTGCATACCATAGATGGTTTTTGAAGGTTTTGCAACCTGAGAAAGAGTATATTAGTCGTGAGCAAGGTGTCATCAAAGTGATATGGACTATGGTCTTCACTCTTCTTCTCCTTGGCTTTTACTCCTTATAGATAATGCATTGAAATGTATTGAAATGCATGCCATTCTCTTGAGACTTGATCAAGGTTCAAATATTGATCTGTTTGTGTGTCCCCATTGTGATAGTTGAGAAGGTGTACAACTCTGTGGTCTCAGTCAATAGACATTTCTCATTGGGCAACCATTAACTGATTGATACAAGCAGGATAGTCTGGCAGAAACTTTGTCAATATTTGAATAGACCACAGAGTTTACTTGCCAAGTGTATTCTGTATCTTTGCACCTATACATGTAGTTTGGTTTGCAAATGTGGAACACCATTTTATTGAATTTTAGAATAAACTTCTTTCTTTATTTATGGATTCATTCATTTATCTCTGATACAGAGTGGCTCATTTCACCAATTTGATGGTCTTTCATGAGGCCCGGTTTGAAAACAATGGTATAAATAACACCAGTAATAAAAAAAAAAAGATCAGAAATTAAATTGAGTTTTAAATTGAATACCATTTTAGCATTTACCAAATGTTGTAAATTTTCAAATTAAAAAAAAACAAACAATATTTATAATAAGTACATTTACAAACGTTGCTGAAATTTATCCCGTATAATTCACACAATTTTCGCAGTTAACAGTGTACAATGTAGACTATACATTTTTCAAAGAGTATTTGAAACCATTTCCAGTTTGGTTTAAACTGGTTAAGTCCAAATAAACTTATATAATCATAAGATGGGGCAAGCGTGGACGGGGGTGTTTATTTCTGAAATAGAACATAAAAGGTACAATTTTTGACCAGCTTTACTCTCAGAATCTTTGGGAGTGAATTCATGATATTACGCAAGCTTCTTTAGGCTTAATTTCATGCCTCCGCCACCGTAAGGTGGTGCCAGAGGCATTATGTGTTCGGGTTGTCCATCCATTCGTCCAAAACTTGTTACCGTGATAACCTTGGAAGTACTGGATGGATTTTGACCGGACTTGGCTCAAGTATGTATAAGCATGTGATGATGAATTAATTGGATTTTGGGTTCAAGGGGTCAAAGGTCACAGGGCAAACAAACTCTTAAAATTTACCTAAAATAGCTTGTTAATTTGCAATTACTTCAGAATACGTGAACCAATTTCTGCCAAACCTACATAGTTTGAATAGTTTAGAATATTGTATTGTCTTGAAATGAACATGTATTGACCTTTCACCCCTGTCATACAGGGTCAAGGTGCACAAAGAGGTCGTGTTTCTATTTCACTTCAACCAGGGGACTCATTACACCCACTTGCCAGTGATCAGCACAGAAAAAGACGCTTAGTATGTTACAATTTGTGATAGTTATTGCATTGCTCATGCATGCTTCAAAAATTATATTAATTTGTGTTTATAAAGCAATCACCTGCTTATTCCTAGATCGCCATTTAATATATAATATTCATCTCACACAGATGTCTCATTAATCTTTGTTTGATAGTCTGAGCAATAATTGCATCCATGAGCTGTCGATATAGCCTTTATATGGAAATGCATTCATTTATCATTTTCATTTGCCTCAAACCCATTATATGGTGTATTTTCAATTCAATTCAATCATGCATGTATAACAAGGCATATTTTCATTGATGTAGAAGTACAGGTACTTACCTTTTTTAATACATATATTAATACCCTATCCTCACATGCAAAAATTTGCCCACGACTATTGCTAACCCACTTCTTTCCGTAAACCCATAATATAATATGGACTAGCCTTGAGGGAGACACAACATTTATGGCCCTGAGTAGAATTGTATCGCCTGAGTCGAAGACGAGGGCAATACGATTCTACTCAGGGCCATAAATGTTGTGTCTCCCGAAAGAGATAATCCATATTGTTATTCTTAACCAAATCGGATATCTAGAGCGAACACAAAAAATCCAAAAAGGTGAATTTACCAGCATTTCTTACCAGCATTTCGCAAGAATAGAGGCAAGAGTTTTTTGTCCACAGTTTCCAGATCAAGCTGAAGATTTTTCTATTCAATATATTCCTTCAGAATATTGGCTGTTTGTTTAGTTGCCTTCTTAGTATTTTCATCATTCCTATCTTGCGAAATTCCATCGAGTTCGTTGTCATCGAACGAAGCAAACTTCTTCGAACTGGACGCTTCCATGTTTATTCACAAGGCACATCGCGAGCTCAATGCACAAAAACTGCGCTGAATTTATGCACGTAACGTAAACCAATGGCAAAATTAAAAGTGGTTGCTCGCGAGATCGCGGTCCGCGTATAATTTCGCATGTGAATTTATTGCCCGCTGTTTTTACACGCAAAATCCCATAGACATTTGACTGGGGGCAATAAAGTAATTTATTGACCTCTCTGTCTTTTAAGGGGCCATAAAGTGTAAAAATCACATGGCTTAGATGTCTGATACAGTTAATAATACTTTATAATTTATATACTTTTCTCAAATTTTCTGCGTAAGCCAGACAAAGAAATTATGACATTTCTCACCCAAAATTTGCAATTCCGTGCCAAGAAAAAATACAGGTTATGACTGCTTACTTCGATTGTATTGGGAATGATGTCTGGGAGTGCTGATCTTGGCTTGGCCAGGGAGGTGTTTCATCAAGATAAGAAAGACTTTACGCACGACTTTACGTTCGACTGGTACCCCTTCCTGTGCGTCATAGTTCATATAAATAGTGCTCGCATTCAGTGCAAGAATTGATACCAGTCGAACGTAAAGTTGTGTGTAACGATTTGGTGAAACACCTACCTGGTTTGTTTTGTCATATTACAGTTCAAAGGCTCCTAGCACTGCAGTGATGTATGGTGCGAACTCTGCTAATTTGCAGGGCCAACAAATTTCCATATATATATAAAGAAGCAGGGTTTTCCCACTTTGCTGAAACCTTAGAAAAGAGCATGGACTACATAAGTTTAATTTAGTAATTGTATCCCCCGAACATGGGTTCGGAGGATACTATGGATTTAGCCTCGTCGCGCCGCCGCGTCCGCCGCCGCGTACGCCGCAGAGATTTCCTTGTGAACGCTCTACAGGTCCGAATTCTTGTCCGATTTTTTTTCAAATTTGGTTTGAAGGTGTCTGGTGGATAGAGGATGAACCCTATTGATTTTGGTGTGGGTCAGAGTCCTGGTTGCCATGGTAACCATGATTTGATAGAAATAGTTGATATTATGATTGTGAACGCTCTACAGGCCCGAGTTCTTGTCTGATTTTTTTCAAATTTAGGATGAAGGTGTATTAAGGAAAGAGGATGAAGCCTATTGATTTTGGTGTGGGGCGGAGACCTGGTTGCTATGGTAACCATGATGTAAAGAAATAGTGGTACAACAACATACACCACCAACCTGGTTCAGTTGACAGTAATAAAACCCATAACAGTGCAATGCTGTATGTTCGGGGGATACATGTGCTTGGCTGCGCAACTCGCCGAGCGCGCAATTTCTAGTTTACATTTAGGTGGGACTTAATCACTATCTAACCCATAGCATTAGGCTTCAAATTCTTGCATGAGAAAAAAAGGCTATTAGTACACAATGGAACTCTCAAAATACCCATTATTTCTCTTGATTTAAAAACTCATAATTGAACACTTTGTGCTCATTTTTTAAAAATAGAAATATGAATTTCTATCTATAATGATGGATTATCACTTTACTTCTTTGCAAATTATCCTATTTTTGCCAATTTATTTACTTGATGCGATTTTGTTTAGTTTGATTTTTGTTTAATACATTGAAATTATAAGCTCCTTTCTTCATAGCCACTCTGCATAATTGGATATCTAGATATCACTAATAATTTTGGCTGCTTTGTTTGTTGTTGGCGTGGCGAAATTCACCAGTACATGTACATCTACATGTATGTGTTTGTAACTATCTAGAGATAAAAATGAAAAAAAAAACTTCTTTTGATTAAATTCATAAGGTAAAGCTTCATAGGTTTGATATTCTCTTCAATTCAGTTACTATTTTGTTGAACTTGAAACACACTTTCCTTATGTTCTTCCAAGGCTAGTTTTCATTGCATGCACTTTGTTATTTCTGAATCCATAGCAACCAGATAAGCTTCCTTAGCAACTCTAGCTATCCATCTGCCAAATGCAAGATGCATCACATTTTGTTTCTATACTGATCAGACCTCATAAAATGTGTGAATATGAAATCATGATATGGTGCAGGTGCAACCACACTATTCTCTCACACATTTATCTTCATGCATTTCTTGCTATTTTTGTATTAGTATTGAATAGTACATGCACATGTAAATGCCTTTAAATCCAATCCAGGCCCCCGTAACATAAAGGTTTGCGATTAATCGCTATTTGATTTAGCGATCGATTGCAAACTTTAATATATGATTTGCCATAGACTTGCGATTGATATCAATTGCTATCCAATTAGCAATTAATCGCAAACCTTTATGTTACGGGGCCCAGGAATCCTTGAATGATGGTTTTATTCCAGCTTTTTTTTTTTAATGAATTCTCCATTTCTTGTTGATGGCTGTATTTCAAAGCACTGCATTTCAACACATGACAGCGCAAATATTGTAGTAATCCACTAAATTCTTTCTAGAACTGTCTTTTAGTTTGTGTATATTTTTTTTGGATAAAATATTAGTGTAGGCACTTGCATTATTATTTCACAAAAATATAATTAATTGTCTGATGTTTTGACGGATTGTCCTTTTAAGTAGAAAAACACCAAGAAATATATAAAATGATACAGCAGAGCCTTTGAATGAGCTGTATATTTCATGTAAATTTGAGAAGCTTGTAATATCTTTCCTTTTCTGTCCTGAGTTACTTTTTTTTTTTTACTGCACCTTGAACACAGAGAGCGGATTATATTGTTATTTTAGAGTGAGAATGAATAAAAGCTCGTCAACATCTCCTCACTTCTTACTAGTTCCAAATCATCAGTTTCAGCTGTTTGCAATGTTGCATTGGTATGCTTGATTAAATCATTCTCTTTCTTTAAATTTTTGAAGCACCCCTTTGATTTTCATTGCTGTCTTCCTGCTAGTGCACTAATACCCTATTCACACTTATTTCAAAGATCACCAGGATAGCGTTTTCTTTTCTAGTCATGTCAGAAAATATATCAGGACAATAAAAATTGACCAGAAAACATTCAGTGTGCATTGTCAGACTAGGAACACTCACTGGCTACATGCTGGCTTATTGTGAATGGGGTGTTACATGTAGCTTCTCTCAAACACATTTATCTATTGCAGTACCCCACTTCAAAGCAAATTCTTGTCTTTGCACCTCTACTAAGCCTAGAAACTAAACTGATGCAAGTCGACTTTTAAAAAGGGTAATAATAGGGGGGGGGGATAGAAACTAAGTCAAAGTTTTTAATGGGGAGTTAACCTCTTTGAAAAACCTTTTTATATACAGCACCTGTCTGTCTGTAAATGCTCTTTTATCTCTCTATTTTTGGATTAAATTGGTTTGAAATAAGAAAAGGAAGGAGAAAACAAAGCAGGTATCCATAATTTATTGTTTTGCTATTGATGTTGATTATCAGGTTGATCTTGATTGGAATACAAAACGGTTTGTAGACTTCTAACAATGGCTTTGAAAAGAAATACTGCACAAGTGAAAATATTTTCTAACTTGTTATCATTTCAAAACCCCAGAACAATAGACATGGTTCAGTAATCCTATTGTGACCCCATTGTACGTGATGTTTGAAGTGTAAGCAGTTTAGAAAATATTTTGACTTGTACTCTACATGTACATATTGCCCCAACGCAGCAACTTTTCTCAAAAGTTAGTTACTAGGATTAAATGAAATCAGAGAGGGGAGATTGTATTTATTTGTCATGTTACAATTGATACGAGAGCAACCCACAAGCGGACTAATTTTATAGCAAATGGAACTTCTTTTGTTCACTCCTCAAAATGTTAATTTGGCAAAATTTAAGTCTTTATATATTCACAAGCATTTGCTGCTTGATAGAGTAATCCCATTCTTGATATAATATCCCCTTGTCTGTTTTTATTGCATAAACCCAATGACTAAATTACCCTTCTGACACATGCTTACATACATTGTATGATATTTCATATTTCTTCAAATTTATTGAGTGTACTTGTAAAAAAAAGAATTCAGATACATATTGTTTGTTTGATCTTTTGATTACAGTCCATGGTGAAGAAGAATGTTGTGATGTCATCAGAAGCCATGAAGGAAATGGCAAAGCAGGCAAAAGCCAATCGAGATGAGAGGAAGGCAGCCATGGATAGTAGTCACACATTCATGTTTTCAAGTCTGGCTGAAGCATTGAACATGGAGCTCTCTCAGATTGAGGATTTCTTGCTAGGAGATGATAAGTTTGATATGATTGAAGAGTTTTTTGCTGCAGATGGTCCACGTAAGTTGATGTTCTTCTACCAGGAAGCAGCTAGTAGAGATACTCTTTACTCCAGGACTGATACATCGAGTGTTGTCACCCAACCTACACAGAAGAAACTCTTCCTTACTACTGGTTAGTACATGTAATTCAATCTGTCATTGCCATGTTCTCAATCACGTGCAGAAATACATAGGGTTGCTGTTGTTGTATTTGGGCTTAACAGGGCTACATTCATGACTGCTTTCAAGATAATGAAAGGCCAATATCTATTTCATTGGATTCTTTGTGCTAGATGTGTTTATTACATCTTTCATATTTTGTCATCTCTAAACTGCATAATGTTTAAATTAACACTGAAAATTGATTCCTTGAAATGCTTGACGTCATGATGGCAAGTGCCAAAGCCAAGGTAAAATGACCTGCAGAGTGGTTATGTGCACTCTATCAACTACGTGTATACAACTGAAGTGTTCTTCCCTCCTTGTAATAATAGGAATGTTCTTTGTGTATGCCTTTATTTAATTATTACTGACTTTTCGGAATATTGGTATTTCTGTTTCAAAATATTTTCAGTAGAGGCAAGCATTCATTCTTACACTACATGTGAGACTATTCTGCTAAAAACNGGACAGTGATTTCAATCTTTAATCTCATTGGAGTGTACATTCTCTCAGCTTTGTATTGATAAAATGAATGAGTGAATGTCAAAATACAGGTACTGATTTTTTTCATAGTATTGAGTAAATTGTTTATTGCTAGATTACCTATTACACCTGCACGTCATAATTCTCAGTTTTTGAGAAGTCAGTGCTATAATTTATTCCTTGCACCTTGCACATGTTTCAATTTTATTGTTTTTCCATTGTATTTCTTATTTTCCTTTTTATTTTGTTATTTTAGGCACATCTGAAGGGCTGAATGGCATGTGCTATTTCTTCCTGCGGTCGACTAACAAGGCCATCACGACTGCAAACATTGCTGCAGAGCTGAATTTTGGCATGATGGACTGCACGAATGGAAAGATCTTACAAGGTTTCAAGATGATGCTGGATAAGATCATGATGCCTGCTCTTAAACTCCAGGAGGTAAATTTGTTTTTGCTGGAAGGAAGGAGCATTCAATGTGAGCTTTAGAGAGTATTACTTCACTATTTCTCTACTCAATGAAGGCATTATGTTTTCAGGTTGTTTTCAAATTCTTTCATGAGGTTACTTTAAAAAATTTTAGTGATTTTTTTCAGTTTGAAACTTATGTCATGTATTAGATATGTTGTTCTTGTTAGGCTACCTTGTTAAGGATTCTCTTTCAATCTTTCTTTGATCTTTAGAACTGGGGAGAAATCAAGGATGAGAGTCAAGTATCTGATTTCTTTGAGCAGCTAGAGAAGTTTGTGGGAAGCCTTGGTACGGCTACATCCAACATGGATGGTAGAGTGCAGCTGTGTGAACATGAATACCTGGAGACCATGCTAGATTCTCTCAAGACAGCTGC
>BQKZ01009714.1:12735-24689 GCA_036244855.1 Temnopleurus reevesii | reverse complement strand
ATATGAAAGGTCAAAAAGTTGAAATGTAATCTCAAAAATTTTAGGATAAGTTTCAAATAAGTCTGTAGAAAAAATCTCACTGGTTTGGGTTGAACTGGTAGGCCAAGGTCAGATGGAGCTGCTTTTTATGTGGTTCAACTTTTACACCTGCAAGTGGAAAAGGTAAAAGATGTACATGTTACGTCAAATATGAAAGGTAAAAAAGTTGAAATGTAATCTCAAAAATTTTAGGATAAGTTTCAAATAAGTCTGAAGAAAAATCTCACTGGTTTGGGTTGAACTGGTAGGCTAAAGTCAAAATGAAGCTGATCCTTATGAGGTTCACCTTTGATAATTTTGGGGGTAAATAGTCAAATATTGCAAGGTCAAAGATGAAAGGTTAGAGCAGCCGTTTGAAATGAAATCACAAGAATATAAGATGAAGCTTCAAATAAGTTATAAAACAAGTTCTCCTTGATGATTTGGGTTGATCTGGAAAGCTAAGGTCAAATGGAACTGCTTTTTATGTGGTTCGACTTTAACACCTGCAGGTGCAAAGGGTCATATAGATGAAAGGTCAACAATGGAAGATCAAAAAATTGAAACAGATATCAATCTCCTTGGAGAGATTTACAAGTTCTTCTTGATGGTTGGGGTTGAACTGATAGGCCAAGGTCAGATGCAGCTGCTTTTTATGTGGTTCGACCTTGACACCTGCAGGTGCAAGGGGTCAGAGGTGAAAGGTCAGAAAATGAAATGAAATATTATGAAGCTTCTAATGATATAAAGACAGTTCTTCTTGATGGTTTGGGTTGAACTAGTACGCTAAGGTCAAATGGAGATGATTTATATGTGATTCAACTTTGACATCTGCAAGTGCAAAGAGTAAGGGATGAACGGTCAAAGGTGAAACTTTAATGAGATTAAGCTTCTAATATATATATATATACAAAAAAATTATTATATTTTGGATCGTAAGGGTTTGGCCTGGTAGGCAGATGGAGCTGCTTTTATGAGGTTTAACTTTGACACCTATAGGTGCAAAGGGTAAAAGAATGTATTAGGTCAAAGATTTTAAGATCAAAAGTCAAAATCCCATAAGATCAAGCTTCTAATAAAGTAACAAATCTACGATTTTTGGTAGTGTGGGTTGAATGCAAATTCATCTCAAAACAAGTTTAAATGTAAGTGGTCCTCCTGATATATTTAAAACTATGTCTAAGGATATGTGCAAGTATATGTATGTCAGAATGAGAAAAATATTTCCAATTCCACATCAAGGAAAATTGATGAGCCATCAGAAAACAAGTTGCTTATTGCCTGCAAAAAGGACACATATATTTTAACAGGTTTTTAAACACTAAAATATGTTTAAAATAACACCAATTGCATCAATTTCATTCTGCCTCCACATTTGTCTAACAATTTTCTGGCATTGCACATCTTGAATACTGATTCATCACCTTTAATTTTGCAGGCATAAAATTCTCACCTGCTCTGTTCATTGCTTCAACACTAAAATCGGCCATGACTTTTCGGAGATATTCAGCGTGCTCGTCCTCCAAGAAAAGACCAATGAAATTCGTTGACGAATAAAAGTCGAGCAAGAGTACCTCAGGAGCCTTTGCTTGCCATCGATCTATAACTTCCTGGAAAGCTTCGGTAAGGTCTGTGCATTTGCTATCAGGGCACTGCATAGGATGAGAAAGTTAAGCCATTGACTACTGAATTCTGGAATTTTCATAGACTTTGTTAAGGTATCTACCTGCTTCCAGTAGTAAATAGGTTAAAAGAAGAGTCAACCCCCCAAATAACATTTTAACAGGATCAGAAGAATCAGAAGCTGAAGGAGGTGTTGTTCAAAATCAACTGCAACTTTGCAAATTGTAACATGCATTTTCATTCACGCACGCTACATGTATGTGCATTTAACACGACGCACATAAAGCAATAATCTTGATTGGCACGATCCGATCAACTGCAACTTGCGATCAATTGCAACTTTTGAACAACACCCCCTAAGAATGATGCCTGCCACCGATCTATATCTTCCTGGAAGGCCTATTAAGTAAGATCTGTGCAATTGCTATCTGGGTACTGTGTACGATGAGACAGTTGAGAGGAAAAGTCTGCCCACAAATAATATTTCAAAAGGAGCAGAAAATTCAGAAGTTACAGATCGATGCTTGCCACAGCAAATACTAGTTGACCCGTTCAGGACAGAAATTATTTCATTTCTTTTTATAAAACATTCCAATTAGATACAATGTTAGCAAATCGAATCTTCATCGCCCAAAAGCGTGTTGAAACGTTAAAATTTGGTACGTACTTTGCATGAAGGATTTTTTTATGTTCAATTTTTATTGAAAGTATTCTCTCCAACAAACAGAAAACAGTGGCACAAAAGTAATGGTCAGATTCGGTGTAATTTCTTTTTTCTTCTTTCTCCTGCATTATAGCCCTGCATCAAAGGTCAGTGACCAAAACACAAAATCATCCTGAAAGATTGAAAGGCTTTCGGAGTAAAAAAAAGTAATTTGTATATCACTCTATAGGTACATAAAATTAATCCAAAATAACTTTATCTGGCATGATACAGATTAGGAGTGAATAGCAAAGAACTGTTGCGTTAACGATCGACGCATGGAGCCTGAGTCAGGCTCTGTGAGTTGCTTGTTCAGTATGTGCACATCTCCATTCATTTATACATGTATGCTAGTCTTCACACAAGTCATCTTTTGATTCATCATGAGAAACCGTTTACGGTCAATTTTTTAGTTTTTATGTTTCAAACATTAATCATCTCTTTTAATTTCATGTGATGTTTTAGGGAGCTTGTTTTTTGTATACTACCAACTAGCAAATTTTTATCTTGGCCTGAGATAGCCTTTAATACTTACCGTAATAAACGAACAGAGTGTAACATGCGGGAGTAAGCTGTGGGCCCCATTACGACCACAAAGGGAGAGGGACTTGTTCCAAAATTCGTCCAGCTGTTCTCCTAAGGGGCCTATCGCACAGGCATAGACAATGTACTCCCTGGGTAAGGCTTCGTCCAAGGTTGGATCATCTACGTGATTCAGTAACCTATCAAAGGAATGATCAAATTAAAAAAAAAATAGTATAGGTCATGTCAACTTATAAAGGGATTGATTGTTAGGCAAATTGATATTAATCTTTTAAAGATGGTTAAAGGGGCCTATCGCACAGGCATAGACAACATACTCCCTGGGCAGGGCTTCGTCCAAGGTTGGATCATCTACGTGATTCAGTAACCTAGAAATGATCAAATAAAACCATACATGTAGGTCATAGGTCATGTCAACTTATTAAGGGAAAGAGCATTAGGCAGATTGAAATCAATCTTCAATTGGCAATATCTGTTTTTCTCCACTATTAATTTTGCATATATATTGAACACCGAAATCTGTAATTCCCATATTGTGGAGCAAATATCCAGTTCCAGTAGTCCATGGGTAAAATAAAATCAAGATTCATGTCAACTTACAAAGGAACAGAGGGTTAGGCAGATTTAAATTAATCTTTCATAGATCTGGTTAATTTCGCAAGATATATATTTTTTCCCATTATTTATCCATTGAATATTGAAATCTGTAGGCCTAATTCCTATATTTGCCGAGGTACTACCCAGTTCCAGTAGTCAATTAAATGACAAAAAATATATAACTAAAGATAAACATGACAAATTACAACAAAATAATAAATAAATTTACAACAAAATTATCTAAGATTCACTTGATTTTGTAATCATCTTTGAGTTGCAAATTCAAGGAGCACAATGATTTTGCTTTGTAAAAATTGCTCACAATGCATTATAGAAAGGAAGAAGGAGATAAAGAATGGCAACAGTATTGAAAATAATTATTAAAAACACAACAATAAACAAAATCAAAATGTGTAAAAATGTCTTTAGGAATAAGGAGAACAAGAAAGGAAAGGGAGAAGGAGATTTATAAAATGCAACAATATTGATGAAAATAAAAACAACACAACAACAAACCAAATCATGTGTGAAAATGTCTTTAGGAACAAGGAAAAGGAGAAAGGAAAAGGAAAAGGAGATAAAAAATTACAACAGCACCGAAAATAATAACAACAACACAACAACAAACCAATTCATAATGTGTAAAAAATTACTGTAAGCAGAAGGAAAAAGGAGAAGAAGAAGAATATATAAAGAACGGCAACAGTATTGAAAATAATAAAAACAACACACAAGCAAACCAATTCATAATGAGTAAAAAATGACTCTAAGCAGAAGGAAAAAGGAGAGGAAGAAGAAGAATATAAAGAACGCAACAGTATTGACAATTATAAAAACAACACAACAACAAACCAATTCATAATGTGTAAAAAATGACTTTAAGCAGAAGGAAAAAGGAGAGGAAGAAGAAGAATATAAAGAACGGCGATAGTATTGAAAATGATAAAAAACATTACACAAACAAACCAATTCATCATGAGTAAAAACGTTTTTAAGAAGAAGGAGAATGACAAAGGACAGGAAGGAGCTAAAAATGGCAACGTTATTGAAAACAATAAAAACAGCAAATCAAAACTGATACTAACCAATCAGATGCAAGCTGTATGTCTTGATGCCCAGTTGCTGCCTGAGCCTTCTCGCTGTCAAGAAAAGAGAATAAATTAAAGTGAAACTAAAACCAATATAATGAAGGTGGGATAGCGAATGTAGTCTGCTAAATTAGACCATATCCATAACCCATAAAATATATATCTAATGACTTTAAAGATAAAATACTACTTTTGCGAGCTGAAATCTGACACACAAAGAATTTAGTGCTAATATAAAGGGTATATGTAAATGACCATAATGTATCGCCAATCAAGTTAGCTCGAAGATGGCTATAATAGATGTATTTCAAGTTATTTTAACAATACTTGACTTTCGCAGCCGGCCAATCGTCTCAACATGCGTTAAAAATTCAACAAGGCCTTTGATCGCTCATGGACCAATAGCGCAAGAGCCTGTCTTAGTGCATATTCCGTACGTGCTCTTACAAGGTTGTGTGTGAGTGGTAACGCGCTAGGACATAAATTGCGATACCATTGGTGTCAAGATGAATTACGATAGAATAGATTTTTATTGGAATTAAATATTCTGGACTACACTAGACCAAAATACTTCTTAGAGGTTATCATTTTGGCATATCCGTGGTACAAAAACAAGTTGTAAGCATAACCGTAATGTGTGCAATTGTAGTTTTCTACCTTTAACCCTAAAAAAAAACAAGGCTATTTTTATTTCTCTGTGGTCCAAGGGGTTACATATTGCACGACCACTCAAGAATTGAAGTCAATCAAGGATTTCTACAATTTCAGGCGGTTTGTGACAAGATTTGGCAGAGAAATAGAGCAAGTCGTAATTTTGGGATCCATGCAATCGGCAACATTGACAGAATCTGTGACGTCGTGTCAGAAAACTCCTCATTCATTTGGTATAGGCCGACAGCATTTCACATTTTTTCCCCTTTTTTCAGCAAAGTCAATGTAATGTTGGCTTTTCACTGGTGTGCAGCATGCATTTATTAGGCATGTATTTTGAGAAGAACCATGCTGAACCGTTATTCTAAATTTTACATTAATCAACTGTTCCTTAAATTTTATCGACAAAGTAAATGAGGAGTTGTCCGCAAATACGTCTGACAAAGTTGCCGACCACACAGATCCCCATCAGCGGCAGCAGGGATCATAATATCATTGAGAATTTGAAAAGTCATAGCTTTTGAATGGATTGTCCGATTTTGCTAAATATTTTGCAGTTTGTTCATCTGACTTGTCTTCATTCAATGAGAAAATGATAATTCTAGGGATTGTGTGCTCCTATAATGTGATATCAGGAGATACTATAGAAATTGGCCTCTCGAAAGCACTTGAAATTTTACTACCAGATTCTATACTGAAAGTAAAAGTGTACATTACATGCACAACTAATTATTATTATTATGCTTTGCATGGATTTGAAAATTAATACACTTCGCTGTAGCTTGAGCACTGCTGCATTGAAACAGGCAAATTACAGCATTGTATTAAAAGTAATTGATAATTTGATCGTTTTATATTTCATAAAAAGTATTAATGATAGCTGTAAAAAATTAATTTGGGACAGTGAAGTTTGGTCTCCATGTACACAGTATGTGTTTCTCTGCAATATCCTTTTCAAATCTAATCCAAAGATAAATAGAAGGGTATGAAAATCAAGTCAAAATAAACTCCTTTCTTTCACTATTTCTATTTTCGTTTCATGATATGGGCAAATGTTGTTGACGTGTACCTAACTTTTTCTCATTTACTGCATGAATAAAAATCAAACGCTGGTGTTGAGAGTTACTTAAGGTTGTGAAGAAAAAAAAAATCAATGCAATGCAGCTTTGTAAATACAATGAATCAACAATGAGGGAATTATCTATTTTGTTTTGTATTCTTTCTCTATTTTGTTTTGTAGCAAAATGTTCAAGACATGAGGAGGTCCCAAACACTTTCAGCTTACAGTATGTAACTAGTTTACATTGTAGGTACTTTACTGCAGTTCCCAAACACTTTCAGCTTGACTACTTTACAGTACTGATCTAAATAAAGTGAACAAATTTACACCATTTTTTTAGTTCCCATCATTGGTTCATTTTAGACGGGATTCCCACCAGTTTCTAAATCCTCATGGGAATCCCGCGGGAGAATTCCCATGATTTGATGGGAAAATTCCTGCGCTCTGCGGGAAAATTCCCGTGATCTGATGGGAAAAGTACAATGGGAAAACAAAGAAAAAATCTAGATTTTAGGGACGTAGCAATGCCGTCGAAAAGATGTACCCACTCAACATGTTTTCATATGAAACTGCGACATGGGTCTAATAGATTGTGATCTGTGTGCCGATACAGCCAGCTGCCTGACAACAGTGGTAATTCTAACGCGTAAGATGGGAAAATTACCATGTGGGAGATGGGAAAATGACCACGTGGGAGCCGGGAAAATTACCATATGGGAATGAAATCATTCCCACAGATGGCTCCACAACCATGGGACTCACAAATAGCTGTTCCAGTTATTCCGATCAATACTTTAGATACTTTACTGCAGTTCCCAAACACTTTCAGCTTGACTACTTTAGGTACTTTACAGCAGTTCCCAAACACTTTCAGCTTGACTACTTTAGGTACTTTACTGCAGTTCCCAAACACTTTCAGCTTGGCTACTTTACTGTAGTTGATAGTATTTTTAATCATACAGTATTGTAGTATGCAAATATTGACATAAGGTTTTCATGTTTCCTGCATGTACACTGTAGGTCCAATAGACAAAATTACTGGACAGTTTGAGTGGCAATTATACCAGCACCGAGTGGATGTTTCTGCATGATAGATGAGTGGAAGTTTTTATTCGTTGAGTGGGTAATCTATTAGCCAAATGTTGTTAATTTTTTTAATTGTATATACTATACGTATGCAAACATAGAAAATAAATCATGTTTCTGCATGTACACTGTAGGTCCAATAGAAAATTACTGGAAAGTTTGAGTAGCAATTGTACCAGCGAAAGTGGATGTTTCTGCCTGATAAATGGGTGGAAGTTTTTATTCGTTGAGTGGGTAATCTATTAGCCATCTTTCCAATCTATTTCCTTCCCTTCTTCCTTCCTCTGCCCATCAATGCACTATGAATAGGATTGTTAAATTGGACAAAATTATCAACTCTTCTTCAATTCAACTTCCTGTAAAAAAAACTAAATAAATAAATTTGGATTTTAAGGTGTTTATCATTCAATAATTTACTTTCTTTTCTTAAATTTACTTTCTTAAATTGATTTTCCCCACTGTAAAATTGAATTTTGAAATTTTGAAGGAACAAAAACAAAAGACTGTTCTTATTTATCTCTGAAATGTGGTCCATAACATTGCTGATGTGCCATTCTAAACATGTTTTGGCAACAATTGTAATTATTCTTCTTCTCTAATAAGGCTCACTTTAAACTAAAAGCCAATATGTTAATGTACAGTGTGCATAAATTTGATTACTTCAATAGAGCTTTCAGACCTATGTATATCGTTTACAAAAATAGCGGGAAGACATTTTCACATTTTGAAAGATGAATTACATAGATGAGCATTAAATGGGTGAAAACAACATAGCCAATTGATGCAGAGCTCTACAAAATTCAGCTTATAATGAAAATTTGTTTGGATGCCAAGACTGACTATTTTGAAAATTGCATCATTCAGTCGGTCAGAATTTTGTTCCGTTTTGGAGCCGATTTCATGGAGAGAAAAACTTGCAATGGAGTAAAGAGCCATACAACATCTGAAAATGACTTTTCAGGTTTTATTTCACATGCTTATTACTTATTTTACTGAAATTTTCTGTGATTTTCTTAAATTTGAGTGAAAAAAAACGTTCAGGCCAAGTTATTTTCAGAGGGTCGGTCTGTCTTGGGCATCCAAACATTTTTTTCCTTACATACATCCTGTACTGTGCACTGTATACAAAACATAAAAATAATGAGCACACAACAATGCTAAATCCTGCCAACAACGATCTCCCTGCCAATGTCACATCATCGGCTTCGCCTGAAGTATTCAGAAGACGACTGGTAGGGTTGACGCTGCGTAAGGACTAGAAGGAGGAGTCTGTTTTTACTCGCACAAGGAGCACTTTCAGCACAAACTTTTGTAGGTCTTGTTTGGAGATCGATAATACAACACGACACACAGTTCACAGCACCGCACAAAGTACGATGTTACTCTTTCCAGAGGAATGTACTCACATTGGAAGAAGAAGAACCTCAATACATAATGCCAACCTAAATAACTGTTGTAATTTGACCTTTGTCCTGTGACAAGATGGGGACAGTTGAGTATTTTGTATAGAAGCTTAAAAGTGCACAAACGGGCAAAACCATCATTTTGAAAGAGTTAAAACTTGAAAGTGACAAATTTGGTGAGTTAGAGTAAATAAATTTCTAATATAAGGAATCGCCTTCTTTGGCTTGTCTTTATTTAACAAAGCACTGTTTCAAAAATCCCCGAACCTTCACTCAATTTTAAGCTTCTAAATGAAATGCAATTTCCACACTTTGCAGCATAATGATAAACAATAATCTGGGCTTTATAAACCCACCTGGCTATTTTAACAAACGCTTTCAATAACAGCAATGAAAAGTTTGTCAAAAATGTTTTGGTTTGCTTGTGTAGGATATAAACCAAATATGTACCATGCACATTTTTCGAAGTACTATATTAAATTAAGAATTCTTCGGTGACCGGCATAGTGACCATTCTGCGCCCCTCATAAAATAGTGCTATGCCAGCCACTTTACTTTACTTTACTTTACTTTAATCCATTGATGCTGGTAGGACTGAGCCTGTTTATCGACCAAAAAGGTATCCTCGGCATCGAAATCATTCAAGTCCGAAAAAGTATCTTCAGCGTCAAAACATTCAAAACATAATTAATACACTGTGGAAGGTTGTGTGTGTAGGGAGGGTGAAAAATCTGTCCATAATTCCCTTCCAAGCTATAAACTGATGATTGACTTTTCCAATGTTTGTCAAGTCTGTTCTTGAAGGAGTTCACAGATGGAGCTGACACCACTCCTTCTGGGAGTTTGTTCCATAAATCGACTACTCTGTTCGAGAAAAAGAACCTCACAATCCATAATTTCAACTAGAACTTCTCTGAGTGCATGGCATAGGCCTATTTGGTTATTAGCCTTTGAATTCAAGGATGCAATCAAATTCACCAATACCTAGCAACACTCGCTAGCACTCAAGAGTTTAAGTTGACTAGAAATTTGAATAGTCAAGATCTAACTTTTCGGTCTTCTGATTTTTTTTTCTGCTCAAAAAGTCAAAGACAAAATTAACAACAACATTAACATTAGAGCCTAGAGGTAGCTAACGCAACGTTAGGCTTTATCAGGTTTATAAATTTATAAATTCTTATTTTTCAAAAGCCTTCATGATTTTACTAATGTGTGATCTCATTGGTAGCCCCAGCTATAACTTCATGTATGTTCGTTGAAATAAATTAAAAGAACTCTCTCAAGATTGAGTCATTCATCATTGCTCTGAGCTCTGCGGCGCGTGACTATACAGCGGCGCTTCCGGGTTTACGAACCCCAGAGAAACGGGGTCAGAGTGAAACGGCACTCCGCCCAAATAAAAAAGCTCTACGTGTATACCGTGGGCCTTTTAGAGTTTAATTAATCATTTAATTTTACTTACACTCGGTGTTTTGGGAATCCCATGGACATAAGAAGATCCGTGGGTGTTATGCTGTGCCGAATCATGCTTGTTTTCCGCATGGTTCTACGGTGAACTTCTGAAGAGGATCCCACTGACATTTTGTTTCACAAGTTTTGTTTTGATCTTCGTACTTCCTCAGATGAGATTTTGCATGTTTACATATTTTCTAACAAAAGAGGGCGCGATATCTGAAAAGTCGGATTGGCAAAACGAACCCATGAACCCCAGAATTCGTTTCCTCTGGCACTCCGCAAAAAAAAAATGATAATAATGATAATTCAAAATTAACAATTTACAGTTTAGGCCCCCAGCATTCACTTTGCATGGTATCGTTTTGTTCAGTGCACGCAGTGGGGACCTCAATACACGCCATCAACTTGTGTGTAAAGAAATGTACTATCAGCGAGAAGGGAGGTAAAGTACGATATTGCCAATAAATGAATACATAGATATGAGAAGAAAAAAAAAATCACACAAATAATGAATTAATCCGGATCCTCGGCACGGGGTTATCACTCCAGAATTCAAACTGATGAACTAAAGGGCACATGGGTGGTGGTGGTGGTGGTGGTGGTGNCCCCCCCCCCCCCCCCTCTCTCTCTCTCTCTCTCTCTCTCTCTCTCTCTCTTTATCTGTCTATCCATCTATCTACTTATTCTCCCCTCGGTCTTTCGCACTCTAATAAACACACAAGTTCCTAGACTTCCTTTTTTCACAACGAACTCCCTTGAACATCTGCTCACTTTTACAAAAGTAAGTCAAGGTGCAGTCACACCTACAGACTGACGTCACCACTCTGCCCGACTAAATTATCTTAAATTCAAACTGTATACTATAAATTCATACTTTGTTTAATCAGTGAATTTGTACAGTTGTGATTAAAAAAAATGACAGTCAAACGTGCGATTTTAAACGAAATAATAAGACAGTTAAAATTACAATTTTGTCGATGTTCTTTGATAGCAGGTTTTTAGGATTAGTCTGTTGGTGTGACTACACTTTTACTTTGTTTGTACTTAAACGCTCATTATGTTACATGTCTCAAATGTAAATATCTTTTTAATGAGGATTTGTCTAATATCTTATGAGAAAATGTCACATGATTGACGCATGAAAACATACAGACGGTGATGATGATGATAAAGATGTTGGTTATCCACAGCATTAATATTGGTTGCCTGTTAGCCAAAGGGCCATAGGTTTGAATTTCACCCAAGGAGTCAATTTCCTTCAGTAAGAAATTTATCCACATTGTGCTGCACTCAACCCAGGTGAGGTGAATGAGTATTATCTAGCAGGAATATCTATCTATTCCTTGAAATGCCAATTGCGCTGGTGTACACCGGGCTAAAGTAAACTGCAAGACGCATGAGTGGATACGTGCGTTATGCTATAGATTGCATGTATTATTATTATCATTATTATTATTATCAATATTACGTAATAATAACAATGAACGGCTTTTATATAGCGCTTATCAACTCAATCTCTAAGCGCTCTACATTTGCAGCATTATTACCCTGGCTTTAGCTCGGCAGCCACTTCATTAGCGCACTTGGCATTTCAAGGAATAAATATTCCTACCAGGTACCCATTCAATTCACCTGGGTTGAGTGCAGCACAATGTGGATTAATTTCTTGCTGAAGGAAATTAACGCCCTGGATGGGACTCGAACATACGACCCTCTAGTTGAAAGGC